>JAJOOD010024910.1:0-12728 GCA_029582525.1 Solanum tacnaense
GCTGCCAACATAATAGAAGCGCGGATGGTTATCCTCTTCTCTTTTTCTCTTGTAATTTTGCAACGTAATGGTGATGTGTTTAATTCTATTTTATTAAACTACAATTTGGTATGTTTAATTCTATTTTATTTGGTTTGTTCTACATAAAATAGAATTAAATATACTAAATTGCAGTGGTTGAGCAAAAGAAATCAGAAAGAGTGGTAGTGGTTGAAAATGGCCTTGCTCCGCTCAGCAGCAACACTATTGTATGAATTGGCTAATTCAACATCGTATAAGCTGCTCTTTTGAAATTTAATTTGAATCCCTAAAATTTCATAACCCAGATACATATATCCATTTCATAATAGACTTATAATATTATCTCATTCCATTTTTATTTGTCATATTTTGTTTTTTAAAAGTCAATTTGACTAATTTTTAAAGTTAAATTAGATTACATTAATTCGATATTTTAAATAATTCAAAAACTATACGAAAAGTACTATAAATTGTAATTTTTTGCATATCAATATGATGAAAAAATACATCATAATTTTTTTTATAATTTGACTCTGAAAAAATTATGACAATTAAAAGTGAACGGAGATAGTAAAAAAAAATAATTCGAGAGAAGGAGAGAGATATGTTGTTGACAGTAGTGTAAGGCTTTGGTTAGTAAAATTAATCTAGTCCATTGAATATATAAGTAGACACGTGTAATAAATTTAAAGGCCTACTGGAGGCACTGGAGAAGATCCCCACTGGACGGGATTCAAACCCAATTTTGAGGCTGAGACGTAAAATGTGAAAAGGGCTTTTACGTCTCAAATTAAAAAAGTACAACTACAAAAATGCAAAGTACAATATTATTTAAGTATCAACATTAGAAAAGTATTAAAAGTTGGACCAAATTACCCTTATGGCGTTCCTGTATACAAAAGAAAATGATGTTGAGAAAGAATATATAAAGAAAGAAAGAAAGAAGAATAGTGTCTTGATGTGAATATTTTACATATTAATAATTTCAACATTCATAACCCCAAACAAAGTCAAAGGTTTACAACATCCACTTTTTTTTTTTTTGGTTCAAACAACATCCACTTGATCTAAGTAGTATATATATACTAATTATGACCCAAAAAATTAAGAAGAAACTCAAAAGCTTAAAAGAATTAATGGAGTTTGATCTAAGATACTTGATCTTAATTATAATTAATATCCTCAAATCCACATTATCTATTTCTGATAATTGGGATCCTTTCCATATATTTGACCATCGTCCCAATTACCCAACTTTCATAGAATTTATGAACAAACTCTTCTTCCTTTTATTATTTTCCTTTCTTTTCTCCGTTATTCATATAATGATTCATTATCCAATTATAACGATACGCATAAATTCAGGATATTTCAACAAATCCTTTTATGTCCTATGTTTAGCCTCACTTCTACTCCCACAAATGTTATTTTGGTACATTTTCTTCATTACCATTACACTTTCTTCATGTTCTTCTTGGATTTTCAATACATGTACTAGCTTTCACCAATGGATTATGCGTATTTTCTCTACAATTCCAAGATTTAGCATTTTCATCAATGGGGAGTTTGACACCAACAATAATGCGAACGAACAAGACCAATACCTTGAAACTCAAACAACTCCTCTACTTCTGCCTCCGGTGTAATTGTATCAAATCAATACTGCTTGCTCAAGGATTTGTTCCTCGTTCGTTATCTTACTCATCATATATGTGCTTGCTTCCGTATGAAGTCTTTATAATAAGGTATGTTACCTACTACAAAAAATGTAATCTGCTGGTGTAGAACTCTTTCAATATTTTGTATCATGGTATACTTATATATAGCTTCTCAATAGTGTATGTATACATAAATAGATATTTGAGCTAGCATGTTTTGTCATTTAGATTCATCATTATCCACCGATATATGTTGTTGTCACTTGTAATATTGTTGTGGTTATTCTACGTTTGTACTAATATATTGTTTACTATATACTATAGTATTTTACTAATTTCAATCCCCTCTTCTTCTTTCTTCTTTGTTTATTTTCTTGAAAAAACCACTCCGAAATTCGGAACTCTAAGTTCTTATAAAAACAAAGGAAAAAAAATAAATATCAACTCAATTTATCGACTAATGCCCAAAGTTTGTGGACAAAGTTACTCAGTACTTATGCAAGCAAAATCAGAATTGCCATAGTGCCCAAAATGGCCCATCATATAAATGTCTAATTGGGCCTTAGAAAAACAAATTGAACTTGAGGTTTTCAAAGCCCATGGATCATAGTTTACAATATTTGCACTATACCCCTTGTACATTCCATAAATACCAAAAACTCCCGGAAAACATCTCAATTTGTTACGCTAACATTAGCAAAGATCGAAATCGGAAAACAGCCACCCAGCCACCAACTCCGCCGTTATACCACCAATCGACCGCCTGTACAATGGAGGCGAAGATGACGAATCGCTTGAAACGTTTATTCGGAGAAGAAGAAGATGAAGACGAACAACAGGAAGAAGAAAACTATTCAAACCACCCAGATGAAGAAGAACATAGGCAGCGGCAAGAGAGTAATCAATCATCACCATCTTCAGCATCACAATCATCATCATCTACTTCTTCAGGCGCCGCCGGGGCCGCCGCATCGTCGTCGTCTTCATCGGGCTCTTCTTCACGTTCTTCATCGTCTAATAGGAGTAGAAGTAGTGATAGTGGAAGTGGAAGTGGGAGTGAAAGAGAAGCAGATGAGGATGATACCGGCGAAGTGATTTCTCATAGTAATAACGATTATAATAATAATAATAGTAGTGGGTATCATCAGAATGAAGAGGATGATGATGATTATAAGGACCTTTTTGGGTCTGACAATGAAGATTATGCTAAAACTCTTTCGAAGAGTCGTTTCCCGGTTCCTGGTAATTTGTTAATTTTGTCCCTTTTTTATTAACATTTTGCTGCAATGTAAATTGGTTTGATAGATGAGTTTTTCTTTTTTGAAGTGTTTTGAAGGGTTGAAGTTTGGAACTTTTCAGTTATTTGAACACTTCATTTCTAGGTTTTGAGCTCAACCACAACATACTCTGTGTAATTATATAAGTGGGGTTTGGAGAGGATAGAGTGTTAAGCAGACCTTACCCTACTTTCTGAGGGTAGAGGGTAGCTTTTGAGCTTGTTTTGGGATATTTTTGATTGGGGATTTGGTTGGTCTTAGAGGGGAGGGTAATTTTGAAATGTTTTTGAGGGTTAAATTTTGGAACTTTGCAGGTTTTGGCTCTATATGATTGATTTG
This sequence comes from Solanum tacnaense, assembly GCA_029582525.1. Taxonomy (NCBI): domain Eukaryota; kingdom Viridiplantae; phylum Streptophyta; class Magnoliopsida; order Solanales; family Solanaceae; genus Solanum; species Solanum tacnaense. The sequence goes on from JAJOOD010024910.1 coordinate 3,296, forward strand.
AACACATTGCTTCTAAGATGTTAGCTGAGTTTTGGGCATTTAAACTTGCCTTTTGTTTGCTCTGATTGATGGGGTGTATATTTTGGATGTTTCTAATGGTTTGATTTTGGAACTTTTAAGTATTTTACTTCTGTTACTTCTGATTTATTCGACTTTGGAGTAAGTACACAATGTTTTTTTCTTTTCCCCCAAAATGCTGTTCTCGTTTCTAGTGTGGTTTGGAGTGAGTATGTTTTGTTTCTGTATGGGTTGGTTGTTGATGCTGGATAACACATGAATTCTTTCTTTGTTTTCTGAACTTTATTCACAAAGAAACAGACGAGGGCAAGGAATTATTTTTAAAGATTCTTAAGCCTCCAAGTTTTTAATTGGGGAGCAGAAAAGCGAACAAGGGTTTTTTATCAGCCCATGTTTTTCAATCCATGAATTTCTGCTGTAGAAGAGAGAAGCCATAAGCTGATTCATTTACATTTGGAATAATTTAGTTTTTGTTGATGAAACTGATTGTTCTTTATTGCATAATTCTAATTGCAAAACAGAATAGATTCCGACGGAATGTAGTCCATTGTTGCTGCCGAGCATCTTTTGTTGTTGTGCTTCTGATTGATATGTGGTACTGAAGTAGCTTGTTAATGCTATTGCTATAGATATCATCTAGTAAGTTTTTTTGGATTTGGTGATATGCTGTTCATTGTCTTTAAATTCTTCAGTTTGGAATCTCACAGAGAACTCAATTAGAGAATTGGCATAGTGAAAAGCTATCAAAGAGTTGTAGATATTCAAGATTCTAAGCAGAAAATGTCTTCGCTGTTCAAAACCATAAATTACTCAAATTGCCAACACGAGTCATGTCTGCTGTTTTATGAGAGATCTAAAGTAGAAGTATACAGGAATTTAAATAGCGTCTAGATGGCCTTGACTTTGCTACTTCGTGAAAAATCTATTTAATGTCCATATATAATCTACTCAAGTTAATACTCATGGAGATGTGCCTATATTGGCACTCTGTTGTATGAGCGAAAAACAATTGAATGATTAGTGATTGGTTTGGAACTGTGAAAGAAGAATGCCAATCTTAATTGTGTTGTGAGAAACAGTGATTTAGTTCTTTGAGAAGCTTTAAAGGAAAAGCCTATGGTTCCATATTCCTAGGAACTTGTTTCTACAGAAAAGAAATTGCTCATGCATAATCAACATTAACATTAGTTTCAATTTCCACCATTTAGTTAATATTCCATTAATCCAGTCGATTGCTGTTTAAGCTCTTCTTTCTCATACTCTTTTGCAGTTTTACCCCCTATACGTAACACTAACCACCAAACAAGGGGAGGATTTGGCCGGGGTCGCTGGCAAAATGATAGAGGAGCTGGCATCCTTCCACGACCAGGACCTTATCCCCCAAGGCAGAACTATGGTTATGGTTCCAAGTTTTTCAATGGCCATCGTGATGAACGCTTTGTGTCTGAATTGAAGTTTGCAAAGAGTGAAGAAACATTAGCAAGAAAATGTATAGCTTTTCAAGAGGTAGATTCTTTCCCTGGTTTTCTCCTTTTTGTTGCCAAACTACCCTAGCTAAGCACATGGACTTCTGCCAAGCTGTTTTTAAAGCTACCTGGGCTGATCGAATGTACAACTTTAACTTTAAATTATGCTTTTGTTCGTGTACTGGGGTTTAACCATCGCGTCAAGTGTCAAGTGGGTTCATCGATTCTGTATAAATAGCAACAATTTCACCTGAGCTCAAATTAGTTGGGGTCGGCTATGTGGGTCTTCCATATCTATTCCTGCTCTATTTGGACTCCATTCTGATACTAAGTATTTTGTCATTTAAACAAATTAAGCTTCTGTAGTGCTAGAGGTTCATTCATTCTCTATGTACTATATCCTTTTCTCCAGAATATTTTTTATATAATTTTAATAATTCTCCGCTGAAGGGGGCTCAACTTGTCCCTTGCTATAGCCTATAAACAACACTACATTCTCCTACAAAAACTTTGCTGGTTAGTCATGACATGTATGAACTGGAGTGGACTGCTCCTGATTGGAGAATAAATGGATTGTGGTGTTGTATGATTCCCCTCCCTCTTACATCCTTTAAAAATTCAGACCTTCTTGGTCCCTTGACATTTTAACACCTCTGCATGTAAAACTGGTTTTTCTTCTAATTTATTGTAATTAATTTATGGGATAAATAGCCATGTGAACTCGCGTGCTTCAGTCGAGTTGAAGGTGGAGATGTCTACTTTGATGATCGCAGCTTGGTAAGCATTATGTCTTTTTTTCTTTTCTAATTACATCTCAATATTACAAACCCCAGAATGACCAATCATAATAGCACATTCTTTTTGTATTATCAGAGACTATTCAAGCGTCTAATTACTGAAGATGTTGGGGCAGACCTGAATCAAGGTTTTGACACTTTTACTGAGAAGAAAGGTATATGCTAGAGGGATGAAGTATAGAGAATATGAAACTTTTAGATGCTTGATGGTTAGGCTCAGAGTTCTTCTGTTTTCTATCTGCACCTGTGTGTATAATCTGACAGATATGTCTCTTTGGAAGATTTGGGTTCTCAAGGTTTTGGCGACTTATTGGCCAGTATCAGGAATAAAAATATACCACTTGATAGAATGCATTTCGTGGTAAGAAAAAATTGATTTTTTACTTCGTTTTCAGAACTCCATGTGTTTGGCAATTGATTTAACGGTGGTTTGCTTTTTCCTTTTCCTTGTGTCAGACTTATCGCAACAACCTCAATAAGGTAACTTTGAATCTCCTCTGACTGATGCTTCCATAATGCAGCATGACCAATTTCAGAGTATCAAATATTGATTATGGAGAAGATCATTAAGCTGCAATATATTAATAGTTCATTTTTTCAGCAATAACTGTTTTTTTAACGGGCACAAATTAATATTCATTTATATACCTTGTCATCTGGTGTCCTTGATGGCAAGATCCAGATATAATTTTCAGTTGACATGATACTTTAGTCTGTTAACACTTGTCTTGGGTGTCCTTTTTGTCTGCAGATAATGGCTACTGCTTATCTCAGGAATGAACCTTGGGAAATGGGAGTGCACAAAAGAAAGGGGGTTGTGTATCTTGACGTACATAAACTGCCAGAACGGCCACAGAGTGTGCTGGACCGTAGAAGGTTCTTGAATGTTTCCTGAATTCTTGTTTTTAAGAAAAATTGTGCATACTTTTTGTGGATAATGTGAACCGTCTCAGAAGGTTTATAATTTTTAGTTGGCTGAGTTTAGATTCTATAATAACTCTCCTACCAAAAGAAAGGCTCACAATACTAAAGAGCAGCTGATTTCCATATTCCTGATTAACGATGGAGTTGGGATGCAATTTCTCTCCTTTTCTCCACCTTCCCATTTTGTTTTCCTTTTTGTTGGCTTAACTATGTTGTTGGGATCCCATGTCCATAAATTGTACACTCTGTATCACTTGCCTCTGTTGTAATTAATATTTGGCTGACATAAATTGCTAATTACAAAGTTCTTCTGTGAATTCAGCACTATGAGTAATTTATAATCCATTTTATACTGTTCATGACAAAGAGTCTATTAGAATAAATTCTTCTCTTTTTATTTGTTAAAAGAATTTAGTATAGGGGAGACTGAGAAGATATCAAATAATTCTAGTTGGTCACAAACTATATTATGATCAAAATAGCCACACATAACTTATAATTTGACAACATGAAAACGTAATCTGCTTTTTTAGAAAAAATATTTTTTGTTTATAAGAAAGTTTGTTTAGAAAGTATCTGTTATTATGTATTAGAAGTATTGACTAAATATGCTTTTGAATAAGGCTTCTTTTCCCTTTAATGTAGGTGTTACTGGGGATATTGTTTCGAGAGCCTTGCAACAGAAGATCCTAGGCGATCTGATGGAGAAGGGATACATCATGTTGATGCCAATGTTGAATATTGTGCTGTAGTTAAGACAAAATTAGGAGCACATCGTGTTTTAATGGGGGCTGAAATGGACTGCTGTGATTCAACTGATGATGGGAGGAGGTTTTATGTGGAATTAAAGACTAGTCGTGAGGTATGCCTTCCTACTTGGATCTCTTTCCCTCTTCATTCTTTTCTGGTTTTTAACTTTTATCTCTTATTTCTGTTATTTACAGCTGGAGTATCATACAGAGGAAAAATATGAGAGGGAGAAATTGCTCAAGTTTTGGGTATTGACGATGGAAACACTTCTTTCATGCTCTTTAGCAGATTCTTTCATGCATCTTATGCGTATTTATGTGTGCTTTAAATGCCAAATCAATAACACATGAACACAAGGATAAGTTTTTCTATGTTGCAAGCTATTCCAAGTGAAAACTAAATTATGTCAAGAGATGTATGAGATAGGAGACAAATATTGCACCCAAAAATAAAGAGATAGGAAACAAATAAATAATTGTAAAGGGAAGAAAGAGGGGGGAGGTGTATAGGATTAAAAGTATTATAGAGATCATTACACAAATTCTTTTCTTGAGTAGGCTTGTTCTTTTTTGGATGAACTTGCGTAGTCAAGGTTTCTGTCCTTGTGAAATAGTACTTTTTTTAAAAAATTAACCTTGTGAATAGTACCGTCAGCACTATGAGTCTTTTTTTCCTAAGCAAAAAAGAAGAAGAAAAGGATATGTAAGTTTGTGTGCTAGAAACTGGAACTATGATAAATATGATAAATGTAGGCCTCCTTAGAGTTGTTGGCATCTCCAAATTTAAGTTTATATGTACGAATTTAGGGAAGTTCTGTCTAGACAAGGAAATTTAGTGAAGCTTTGCTTTCTGCCATCATGTAGTGGGTTTCCATTTTATCCTGTTTCATTGTGGATGCTATGAATATGACTTTGTAGGTTATACATGCCTCTTTGCATGAGAAACTCTCTCAGTCCCGTTTCACTACCGGGTCTAGCTTTTTTCATGCCCTTCAAGAAAAATAATAAATACAAGATATAATTTTCTAAGTTACCCCTATTTATTAGATTCCTTTTGAGTATTGAGCAGTATTGCAAAGAACTACTCCTTTTGTCCCAATTTATCCGGCATCTATCCCAAAAAGTATATCACCTTTCTATAAGTAGGAACAACTTAACTTAAAGATTTTCCTTAACCATTATTGAAATGATTTATAGACGCACAAGCGTCTAAGGTTTGTTTTAGACCACAAATTTCAAAAGATTTGTTTCTTAAAATTGTGTCTAGTCAAACAGTGTACTTCTTTAGCATTAAAGGTAGAGTTGGAAACAATTTTCTACTTTAGTCTTGAATTCTAGGATGATCTTTTTTAGCCAAAATGATAGTTAAAAAAGGGACTGAGAGAGTACTAATTTTTCTCTTGAGTCCAGAACAGTCTGAAACTTAATTGTTTTTATCTTTGATCAATTCAAACTTGAGTATTGATTTAACTTGATTCATGCGAGACTTATCCTGAATCTAGTAAATTCACAGAATAGGGTAAGATATAGTGAGGAATCAATGTAATGATTTTAAAGACTACTTCATTTAGCAAAAGACAATGCACACCTCATATATTCCTAGTATTTCAGCCCTCAGGGCTTAGTACAAGTGGCAAAGGTTGAGGGACTAGTGAGTTGTGACTTAGGTCATAGGTTTGAGCTCTGCACCATCCGACCTAAACTTAGTATATCTTAAATTTTAATTTTTCCTTTCTACTTTAGTTATCAACTATTTGTAGATTGTCGTTTGTTTGAGGCTTTTTAGCTGTCTATTTACTTTGCTTATGTATATTTTCTTTGTTGCAGATCCAGTCATTTCTTGCGGGTGTACCTTATATTGTTGTTGGTTTTAGGTAAATTTACATGCTGTGATCTTCCATCTTTGCTTTCCCTTTTCCTTTTTAAGGCTTGAGGAACAAATCTTTGCCTGTTTCTTTAATCTGTTATGCGCAACTCGGGGGTAAAGTCTACACACATCCTACCCTTCTCAGACCTCACTTGTAGGATTACACTGTGTAGGCGGTTGTTGTTGACTTCTTCTTGTTGTTATGCAACTTAGTGTCACGAGGTTCTTCTCTGCATTAATTTTCAACAATAATGAGAATGTTGCTTTTCTGAACAAAAAAAATGGGATTGTTGGTATTTAGTGATGAAACTTTTTACTTATTAAATAAAAGAAATGCTCAGTAATCATCTTCATGATCTTTTATTGCTAGTGTGTTCTTACAGTGACTGGTTACAACCCAAGTTAAATTTGTTCAGTTATTTTTTGACAAGTGATACAAGGTTAACTTTATGAATCTGTAATTGTGTTATACTGTAGGGATGATGCTGGTCGTCTAGTCCGCACAGAAAGATTGAGAACTAAAGATATTACACACAGAGTAAAAATGAAAAATTACTGGCAGGTAATTAATCTCTTTGTTTCTACATGCATAAATGCCTGGTAATTAAGCTCCAGTTCTCATGTCTCTTGGCTGTTGGTGTGGTAGGGTGGAGTGTGCTTAGCATTTGCAGACGAAGTCTTGTGCTGGCTCTACGGGACAGTAAAAGAAAGTGAGGACACGAGTAAAACTTCTCTAGTGTCTCGTCATTTGAAATGTTTTCAGATCTCTGATGCTTAGTTCGTTTATTTGTGAACGATATTGTGATTTCAGATGAAGACTACATATTGCAGTTTACGCAACATTCTACGCGTTTGGAGCTTCTTCAAGCTCAGTCCTGTCCTGATGCAATAACAGACCATGTTCAACAGTTAAATCCTTCAACAATTCCATAGCATAGCGATGTTCGATGAAAGAGTAAGAACATTCCCCTTTCTTTTGCGGAATTTTTGTATCAACTGTAGTCAGTTGTAATTTTTTTTTTTTTTTGATGATGCATGAAACTACACCTCCGTTACATAGAGTCTTATCGAAGCAAATTATAATGGACAGTGTAGAAGTTATAAACTGAAATGGTCACAAAAATTTGAATTCTCAATTTTGTTTTTTTAGTTGTGTATTCGAAGGAAGTCATCTCAATATCTACAGAGATTTCTTGGAAGAAGGTTGCCAAGGATGCATTATAGCTTTATCTGAAAAGATATTTTTTCTTACTATTAACACTGAAAATAAAGATGATTCGATGACGACGAAGATACAAAGGTGCACCCTCTACAAGAGGAAGGGTTTGATAGGGTTCAATCGTAAGTGTGGTGAAATATACCATAGGAGTCGCATGTATTTAGAGCAAGATGTATGCACTTTCGATTTCAAATTGATCTCAAATTTTCAAGGGTTAATAAAAGTTACTGGAAGAAATAAAAAAATAAATTAACATTGCTATTCATTTTTGTCAAAGAAAAACAATCACACGCACTGACAGTGGATTATGAGTTTGAATTACGTTAAAACTTGAAACAAACTTGTAATTTAGTTCAAGGGTACGTGTAATAAGGTGTTTGTTTATTTTATTTACAGAATCAAATTATGTTGTTCTACAGTTATAAATAAATCTTCTCAGTAAATATGATATGGTGACCTGCAAAATTAAAGATTTACTTATCATAGTCGATTATGTTAAATTGATCGATGGTATAAAATTATTAGGCAAGAGGCAAAATAGTAACTCATTCTGTAACGTACCACACCCAATATAAGAACACTTGATGCTTTTGTTTCAATTTTTATGTGATCTAGTTTGACTTGACATGAAGTTCAAGAAAAAAAGATTTTTTTTAAAAAAAAATTGTGTTCTAAAATAAGTCAGAGATCGATGTTTGTGTGACTATAAAACATTTTATTAAGAATAAAATAGACATTTTAAGGTTAAGTTATTACTCAATAAAAAATTGTACCTTTTTTTGAGACTGACTAAAAAGAAATATAAAACTTTGTAAGAATTAGACGGATTAGATTATGACCTCCTTTTTAGCTCATTTCCACCCAATCTAACATTAAAGTGGATCAACGATCCGTCTATTTATTAACCTATTTTGACATTATTAAATCTAATTTAACCCGCCCATTTAAAAACCTTAGTTGCACCTATTCTTTGCGTAATTTCATTGGACGAAACTTCTTCTATGGTTGTCAATTAGTGGGTACATCTCAAGTTGGCAATTTTCATTTTATAACCATAAAGGTGTAGACTTTATGAAATGGAAAATTGTTCCAAAACCATTAACTTAGAAAAATAATGATCTCTTATCGTGAATTAATTATGACATTTGAATAATGTGCACCTGTCTGATCTCCACTTGATGATGAGGTGTGCAAGATGAAAACATGGTTGATAGGTTCAATCATAAGTGTGGTGAAATATATGCACAGGGATATGTGTACATTTTCGATTTCAAGTCTACAGGATGATGTGTGAATTTGGCTAAGGAAAATCCTCTATGCAAGGCTACTATGAGACGGATTCAAGTTTAAAGTTTATTAGTGAGAATGAAAAAAGTATTATGTATGAATCGTCATGTTGACTTGGGTGCATGTACTAGGGAGGAAATTGACTTGGGTGATCATACTGTATGTATAAAAACTAGTTCTGGGAGGGAACGTGCGTACGTTACACGTTTCACCCCTGCTACTATATAAAGATGGACTACAAGTTCCAAGTTAGTTAGACATATCCAATGGAGTACCAAAAATTGCTAATAGCTTTCTGCTTCTATTAACTTTTTGTCCAACAATCTCAACTTACATATGCTGGGAAACATCTCTGTCCCCGCGATGAAGCTTTTTATTTGCTTCAATTTAAGCAAGGACTCACAATTGGTCGAAATGTTCACTATTGTGACGAAGACACCTATGCCAAGACTTTTTCCTGGAATGTTACAGGAGATTGCTGTGAATGGGATGGTGTTACTTGCAATGGATTTACGGGTACTGTCATAGGACTCGATCTTTCTTCGAGTTGTCTTAGTGGAACCATCCATGCTAACAATAGCCTCACAAAACTTGTTCATCTCCAAAGACTCAACCTTGCTTTCAATGAGTTGAATGACTTTCCACTTGGAAATAGTATTAGTGAACTCACTAGTTTGACGCATCTCAATCTTTCGGATTCTGGATTTCTGAAAGGGAAGATGATTCCACCAGGATTATCCAAGTTGTCTAAGTTGATTTCACTTGACCTCACCTGGAATTTCATCCAAGTTGGCCAAACAACCTTGAGAAGTTTGCTGCACAACTTAACCAACTTAGAGGTACTGTTGTTTCGCAATGTGCACGCACCATTTGAGTTACCTAAGAATTTTCCTTCTTCCTTTAGGAAACTAAGTCTTGAGGGAACCGACATGTTTGGGAACATAACTGATTCTCAGCTTTTTCATTTACCAAACTTGCAAGTCCTGAAATTGGGATTTAATCCTTCATTAACAGGCACTTTGCCGAATTTTAATTGGAGTTTCAGTAAAAGTATTTTAGAGTTGGACTTTTCCCATACTGGTATTTTTGGGAAGGTACCTGATTCA
>JAJOOD010024911.1:0-14314 GCA_029582525.1 Solanum tacnaense
GAAGGTATTAGCTAGTTATACACCCTATAATACTTTGGAGGGTGTATAACTAATCCATGGATTAGTTATACATAGACCCAAAATTCCTACCAAACATAGTACTACATAATATCACACATAATACAAGGACTATTTCTCCTAATACTCCCTATCAAACGACCCCTTAGGAGCTAATATGTAAATAATAATTATTGTATATGATTTTTAGTATTTACAAGTAATTCTTTTTTTAGAATTATTTACTTTTGCCTAGAATCTTTTCAAGAATCTTCCTAACAAATTCATATGGACCTAAGAATCCTTTCCGGAATATAATTGTCAAAATGGATTTGACCCTTGAGGCCAACCCAATCCACTACTCTGGTAGAATTGAGTTAAAATTATTAAGCTCACTTAAAATTGAGGCTTATATAATGATATTTAACTAAATAAATATGCATATGAATGTTGATGGAGATAAATATGTTAATTAAGATAATTTATCACAAATATATTATAATGCACTTTCTGATGTCTTGTGTTGAATATGCTTGTCCGAGAAGATCAAACCAATATGATGCACTTCAACCATGTTATGCATTAAAACCAAATGCTTAAGCCATTTGAAATTTTATACACCCTCGAATAAACATTCTCAACTTCAAAATAATACATAAATCATTTCATAAGAATAATGAAATTAAAAATAAAATAAATATGGAAAAATATTGTTGCATGTATGTCATATGAACTTCTATTATTACGGTCCAACACACCTATCTATGAAGTCTCTATACAACGACATAGAATTTATCTCTTAAAATAATCTCCGACTAAGAAAAGAAGAATGAACATATTAGCTACCACAGAATTAAAATGATGCCTCAACATGGCAATTTTAGATCATATTTATAAAATCAACCAATTTTATCGATATTTTAATGAGTTGGATCACTTATATTTCACTTGGATAAATATGAATTTCAATCTATTATTAACCTATAAAAATATGGACAACTATGGATAAAATATGAGTCTCATTGTTGCTAGTCTACAACGTCCTACCTCATCGAGTTTCATAGTATTACTAAGGAGGATTTCTTATTTTGGAACAAAAAAAAGTTTTTGACTTTAAAAATTCTACTTAAAACAATGATAAGTCTTGCGGCAAGAAAAAAATAAATTCATAAGGGCTAATACTCTATGTATACAACTATTGTTGCTCTTTTAGCTTGTACTTTGGCCTTAATGATTGTACTTTTCTATTTTACACATCGCATTAAAATGCTCATAACTCTTCATACAAATATCTAAATGAAAAATGGTTTAGACTGTTGAAAACTAGATTCGAAGAGTTTTAATATGATATGTAGTGCACTTTGTAACTCTATATATCAAGATTAATGTTCATTTTTAATTAAGGGAAAAAGGACAAATATATTCTCAAACTATCATAAATGGCATGCAGATACCCTCCGTCATATTTTTGGGGCATTGGTGCCCCTGCCGCCAAAAACTAGAGAATATATGCCCTTCACTCTAACGGAAGACTAAATAGGGACACACGTCACAATCTTATTCGTCAATCCGATATTTAATAAATATTAGGTCGGTGGATAAGATTATGGCACGTATATGTCCATTAGTATAAAGGGTATATATGCTCTAGTTTTTGAACGGTAAGGGCACCAATGTCCCAAAAGTATGATGGAGGGTATCTGTATGCCATTTATGATAGTTCGAGGGTATATTTGTCATTTTCCCTATATTTAAACTTTGCTCTATAGTATAGTTTCCAACTTAACTTGGCCCTAAAGTTTTCCTTAGAACCCAAGTCACTTATAATATAATAGTTGATACACTTATTACCATGTCCACATGATGCTTCCCTTTATATCATTAACCCTCGTTCACATCCAAATCAATTTAATTAGCATGTTCGTCGCTTTCTTGTTTGCTTATATAATAGCAAGTATATAATAAATGGAAAAGAATAAAAAATGTCCTTAAACTATGTGAAATGAACAAAAATGTCATGAGTTGATACTTTGGTCCAAAAATGTCCTTATTGTTACTTAATGGGTCAAAAATGCCCTTTTACTTGTCAATTTTGACAAATCAAGGAATAATATTTGTTTTCCCTATTATACCCTCAATTTATTAACATTGAAAAATGTAGTGAGTAATATATTTGAGAGCTGAGACCCTATTAATTAATAGGAATAAAATAGTAAACTCACTATACCAATAATTATTTTCTTAATAAGTGTGTCAAATCAAAATTTCACAAGTAAAAAGGGACGAAGGGAGTATTAGACCACATAGGTGTAATATCTTATGGCCTAATATAATTTATTGTCATTACGGGTACTCCTTACACCCCAACCGAACCTCCACAACTAAAACCTGCATAAAACCAACCCAACCTAACATATCACAATTTACATAGCATACAACTCAACAACAACACTCTAACAATTACATATCCTCAACAACAGGCTCAATACACCACACCATTAATTATTTCTTACTTTATCAATTTATACCTTGACAAAGCATACTATCACAAACATGGATTTGCAACGAAAAACTTAAATTCTGATTCAACTATGTAGCCCAATCCCTTTATCAATCAACATTAACTCATGTATTGAAGATTTTTCTTAAAAGTCACTATAGCCTCTCGAAGATAAGTACAAACGTCTCCGTACCGATCCTCGAGACTCTACATAGACTAGGCTTGAATACATGTGTGACCTATGAACCTGGGGCTCTGATACATGATTGTGACAACTGTTATGTGAATTGAGAAAGAATAAGAAATTAAAGAGGATGTACCATTTCGAGGGACGTATCGCGCGCCGCAATGGATACTATATTTCGAGGGACGTGTCGCGCGCCGTGACGGATACTATATATCGAGGGACGTATCGCGCGCCGCGATGGATACCACTATCGAGGGACGTGTCGCGCGCCGTGACGGATGCATGGACAAATATGTCCCCCATGGGTCCCGGACTGAGAGACAGCGGGTGTGTATCGTTAGGTCAGACATGTATCACTATATTTGACATTGCATTTCATTGCATCACACATTTTTATCATTGATGAACTTGATCTTGTGTGTTGCTAATCTTGTGAGTGTCTTTCTGTGGAAGTTGTGATTGATGGATAGTGAGTTTGTTGTTGGAAATTTCGGCCAGAAATAATGGTAAACATATTATATTTAAGAATTATGTAATGGTGATATCATTTAATGAAGCTAATGATCTAATGATGAGTTAATCACTTGAGACTAGATTTTTGGTAAGTTTTGGGATGATATAGGCAAGTTTGTGCATATTGACTCGTTACTGTTATTATTTTATTATTATTATGATTGAATGTGAAACGAGTTGAAAGTTTGAATGTTGTATATGTACGTATGTTTGGAATTGGAAAGGAATACATTAGTGGCCAATCATTATGTAATGATGGCCACATGATTGTTAATTAATTATCATAATCAACTGATGATTTTGGTTTTGAATTTTATGTCCTATGTTGTAGTTAAGTTTAGTGGTTATGACAATAATTTTTGGTTTCACAATTTTCTTATAGTTATCAAATTATGATTCAAGTTTGATATATTGAGATATGTAATTAAATATTGGGTGTATTATATTATATGAAAACTCTTAGAGTTGTGGTGTTTGGAGAAGTTATGACTTAACCCTAGACTTTGTTATAGATTGAGTGAGTTTTTGGGTCGTGACAAAATGCTCTCTATCGAAGTGATGCCTTGAATATAGAAGGCTTAATGAAATATTGTTAACGAAGTGGAAAGAGATGATAAGAATGACAAATGAATTAACTATATGGTTGGATCGGGTGCCACGAGCCGACACGATATTATTGGATCGGGGTGTCACGTTCCGACACAATATTATTGGATCAGAGTGTCACATTCCGACACGATATTATTGGATCGGGTGTCACGTCCGACACGGTAACATTAAAGGAAAAGATATTGAATTAACTTAATATACTCAATCTCAAAGAACTCATTTCCCAAATGAGCGTGGTGTGGAGGCATAGGTCCTCGTATGTGTGCTTGATATTGTGATTGATTGCGTACTTGCTTCCGTTGTCACTTGTTCATGTTTTTTGTTGATTGTCACCTGCTAAGTGTCACAGTTGATTTTATACTATTATTCATTGTATATTAGTTTCTATTTTGGGTTGGCCGATGATACCTACTCGGTACGTGTTCCTTGTACTGACCCCTACTTGTGTTTTCTTCGTTTTCTTTTGTGGAGTGCAGCAAGTGTACCATCGACTTCGACTCGCCCTCAGCTCTAGCCAGTCTCCAGCACATCAGATTTCAGGGTGAGCTATTCCTTTTAGCTCGTGCTGGATTCTCTCAGTCAAGGCATGATGTCCTTAAATTTCGGATATAGACCATCTTATTTACTTATTTTGGTGTCTTTAATACTCTTAGACTTGATATTTTGAGAACAGATGTCCTTGATGTGATGGCTTTCAGGTTTTGGGGATAATAAGTGATAGACTTTAGAGGTTTATTTGATTTGTTACTTTAATAAGTTTTGAGCTTCCGCATTATTGTTGTTATTCGTAGTTGAACAATTGAGATGACTTGGGGTTGGATTTGTTGGTTCTCTCACTTAGGAGGTTAAGTGTGGGTGAAACTCATGACTAGTTTTGGGTCGTGACAAACTTGGTATCAAAGCTTTAGGTTCGATGATCTCATCACACAAGGATAGGTCTAGTAGAGTCTTGCGGAACGGTACGGGGACACTTTTACTTTTCTTCGAGAGGCTATAGGACTTTAGGAAACTCATATTTTTCTTTCTTTCGTGCTATTACTTAAATCCAATTGGTATCTAGGTGATACAAATTGGTATTTGACCTTTTTCACTCTATTTCGCAGATGATCAGAACTAGAGCAACACCGGCAAGACAGGGTGCGCTTGAGCCAACTATTGGGGCTGCAGCTCGAGGGGGAGCAGTGGCGAGAAGCCGTGGTAGAGGTCGCGGGAGAAGGCCCACTAGAGGAAGAGGACAAGCACCTGGTCCAGCTAGGGATAGAGCGGTGACTCCTCCATCGACTGACGAGGTAGCGAGAGAGGGTGATGATGGGAAAATGAGCAGATTCAGGAGAAGGAAGTACTACCCCAGCCTACTCCAGAGATGATTAATCAGGTTCTCACTTATCTCAGCGGGTTATTTGATCAGGGCCAGACACCCCTAGCATTTTCTACACTAGCAGCTCAGGTACAAGGAGTACAACATGCAACTGTTGTGGCTCCCCGTATGGATGCGTCCTTGGAAACATGCACGTTTCCCCGATTGACTACAGGGCCTATAATGACTAGTGACCATAATGACCTTTTTATTAAGTTCTTAAATTTGAAACCTTCGGTCTTCAAGGGTACTTAATCTGAAGATGCTTATGATTTCCTGGTTGATTGTTATGAGTTGTTACATAAGATGGACATAGTGGAGCGATTCAGTGTTGAGTTTGTGACCTACCAGTTTCAAGGGGATGCCAAAATGTGGTGGAGGTCTCATGTTGAGTGTTGACCAGCAAAGGCACCACCTATGACTTGGGCAACATTTTCTAGCTTCTTCATGGAGAAGTATATACCCCAGACTTTGAGGGACAGGAGGAAAGATGGGTTCCTGAACCTAGAGCAAGGAAGGATGTCTGTTGCAGCTTATAAGGCCAAATTTCGTGCATTATCCAGGTATGCCACTCATCTTTGCTTCATTCCGCAAGAGCGGATTCGCCGCTTTGTGAAGGGATTGAGGTCAGATTTGCAGATTCTAGCTTTACAAGTAGCTGCTTTTGTAAAATCTTTTCAGGAAGTGGTTGATTTTCTGATAGAGGTAGTGGGGGTGAAGCCGAATGACTTCACCAAGGTGTCAACATTTAAGAAGTTCCGTAAGGGAGGTGAGTTTAGTGGTTCTTACTCCAATGGGCAGAGTTCGGGGGGTTATCCACCCCGTCCTATTCAGTTTTTATTGCAGGTTTCAACTGAGGGTCCGTCGCAGACCAGCCAGCCTTTTTCTGAGTTTGGGGGGTTATCTTCAGTCTTCTTCGTCTTCACAGAGACCTACACCCGACTCCAGGACTTGTTATGGATGTGGGGAGGCTGGACATATCAGGAAATATTTTCCAAAGCAGAGTCAGGCTTGGTACGATCAGATTTACAAATCTCCAACAGTCAGAGGTAGAGGTGGTCATGGTAGAAGCCGTTATTCTGGGGGACCTGGTGGTCAAGGTAATGGTGGTCACCAGTTCAACCGGGGTGGCGGGAAGGTTGGAACTACTGGAGCGCAACCCGGTAGGGGCAATGGACAGACAGGTGATAAGGCCCATTATTATGCTTTCCCCGGGAGGCCAGAGGTAGAGACATCTGATGCTGTTATCACATGTACTCTTATGGTCTTTCATCACATGGCTTCTGTAATTTTTGAACTTGGATCCACATTTTCTTATATATCTTCCTCGTTCGCTACTGGTCTTGATTTGCATTGTGACTTGCTTGACATGCCTATCATGTTTCTACTCCTGTTGGTGAGTCTGTGATAGTTGAGAAGGTGTATAGGTCTTGCCTTGTGACTTTTGTGGGGAGCAACACTTATGTACATTTGATTATTCTAGAGATGATTGATTTTGATGTAATTCTGGGTATGACTTGGCTTTCTCCAAATTTTGCTATCTTAGATTGTAATGTTAAGACTGTGACCTTGGCTAAGCTTGGGATAGATCCACTAGTGTGGAAGGGTGACTATATTCCCACCCCTTTTCGTATTATCTCTTTTCTTCGTGCTAAGAGGTTGTTGAGTAAGGGTTATTTAGCTTTCTTAGCACATCTTAGGGATGATACTTTCAAAGTGCCTTCGATCGAGTCTGTTTTGATAGTCCGTGAGTTTTTAGATGTTTTTCCTACAGACCTGCCTAGTATGCCACCAGATAGAAATATTGATTTTTGTATGGACCTTGAGCTGGGGACTCGCCCCATTTCCGTTCCACCTTGTAAAATGGCCTCAGCTGAGTTAAGGGAGTTAAAGGCCCAATTTCAGGAGTTGTTAGGTAAAGGTTTTATTAGACCGAGTGCATCTCCTTGGGGTGCTCCAGTTTTATTTGTGAAGAAGAAGGATGATAGTTTTCGGATGTGCATAGACTACAAGTATCTGAATAAGGTAACTATTAAGAACAAGTACCCCATTCCTCGCATTGATGACTTGTTCGATCAGTTACAAGGTGCTTGTGTATTCTCTAAAATTGATTTGAGGTCCGGTTATCATCAATTGAAAATGTGGGCAACAGACTTGCCAAAGATTGCTTTTCGAACCAGGTATGGGGATTATGAATTCTTAGTAATGTCTTTTGGGCTTACGAATGCCCCTGCTGCTTTCATGAGCCTGCTGAACGGAATTTTTAAGCCATATCTAGACCTCTTTCTTATTGTATTCATTAATGATATATTGATATACTCAAAGAGCTGGAAGGAACATGAGGAGCATTTGAGAATTGTATTGGGGTTGTTAAGGGAGAAAAGGCTTTATGCCAAATTCCCAAGTGTGAGTTTTGGCTCGATTTAGTGTCCTTCTTGGGGCACGTGGTTTCTAAGGATGTAGTGATGGTGGACCCCACTAAGATTGAAGCAGTGAATAGTTGGGTAAGGCCTACTAATGTTTCAGAGGTGTTTTACTCGAAAATATAAATAAAAGAAAAATGACTAAGTTTTCAAAAAATTGATTAAACCTATGTTTTAAGAGAAATCGAATTTCCAGAAGAAACACAGTCGCCACTTAATTTTTAGTAAAAAATCAAGAAAAAACCTAAGGTTTTCAAAAGATTTAAACAGATAAAATCAATTGTAAATAAAGGGTTCGAGTTCAATGTATATTCCAAGAAGGTGTTAGGCCCTCAGAATGTCCGCTAACTTGCGGTTGACCGGCGATTTGACTAAAAATAACTTTGACTAAGTAAAAGGACTCATTTTTATTTACTTATTTATTTATTTATTTATTATTTTTTAATTAATTATTATTTTTTAAGGGGA
This sequence comes from Solanum tacnaense, assembly GCA_029582525.1. Classification (NCBI taxonomy): domain Eukaryota; kingdom Viridiplantae; phylum Streptophyta; class Magnoliopsida; order Solanales; family Solanaceae; genus Solanum; species Solanum tacnaense. The sequence continues at coordinate 8,055 of JAJOOD010024911.1, forward strand.
AATAAACTAAAGAGGGATCATTCTAAAGGGAAAGTAATTTTAAGTGACGAGACTAATAATAAAAATAGAGCTAAGCATAAAATATAAGTGTTTTAATTTGAATATGATAAAAAAAAATGAAATGGCCATCTTTGGGAATTTAATTAAATTAAACCATAAAATAAGCAAAATGTTAATCAAATACAATATCAAATAAATAAAGAGGAGAAGGGAAAGAAATATTGATTTTGGGCCTTTGGCCCAAAATTCCAAATCTTGATGCACCTGTCCTACTACTAAAATACCCAAAACATAAGTTTGCGCCTATTTAATTCGAAATTCAGATGCTGGACCATTCTTTTGGGCTTTGGGCTTCTTTTCATTCTCAAAAATCATGACATACACCAAGTGTATATATGATGTATACACCAAGCACATGACTGATATATGACCCATTTTTTAGGACTTCCGAGATCTGTCTTTATAATTTCAGCCCATGTATTCCTGTATTTTCGACGTTTCTTGACCTGTACACTGTATTTCATCATGTATATTGAGGTATACCACCGCATACAACCGATATACAACCTATATCTTTATTTTTCAGCATGTGTTTCGCCTCCGAATATGATCTGTTCGTCGATTTCTTGCTGGCTGACTCAAAGATAAAGAAATTTGGGCCTTCGTGGCCCAAACGAAATGCAAAGGGAGGAAGAGGGAGTTCATGGTGAACTCGGGGAGTTTTTTCATGCAACAAAAATGATAATAAGGATTAGCATTCGATCTAATCAAGATAAATATTGAAAGGAATAAACAAAAATAGATAAAATAAATAAATAATAAAGAAAATAAATAAAATAATAAATAAATAAAAAAAGGACGCCGACCCAAGCAAATTAACAAATAGTCACATAAGAAAGATCATAGGGAGATATACCGGCAACTAATCAATTTTAAAGGAAGTTGCTAAGAAATGTCATGACTATTTCGTACCAACACACCACTGTGGCACTTAGTAACATAGTTACAAATAGGGGAAAAAAGAAGAGCAAGTCACCATTAATTAATTTGATAGTCAAAGATGCAAGAAAACAACATACATACATTAAAATTCCAAAGCAGTAGCTATGCTAAGATTTTTTGGATCAAGAATAGTGAGATTTTTTTTTATGAAATAATAACACTAAAAGATGCTGACAGACTTCTACCATAGAAAAGCATCAAGGAGACCATTCTCATGCCATAAATACAGTGAGAGCAAGAAGGAGGATTAACAATGACATCAAGAAATGAATGAGATAATTATTCAAGGCAGACCATCTACTCACGTTCGAACTAATGAGATTTTAACTTAGAAACATCTAGTAATAAATTAGTTCAGTAAACTTCAAAGATGAACCCACTGATGATACACAACCCATCGAAGAGATTCGGTCGGAGAATAAAATAATACTAACAAAATAATGCCTCATCAACTAGAAACACATAGCTTGTCAACACATTTTAACTTAGTTTTAGATAAGACATGCCCAACATAAACTAGCTCAGAATGAAAAGTAATGAAGAGTATACAACCACCATTATTAGGAACAAGCCTTAGAAACGAGAACAATTAACAGATTGATTACAATATCTAGACTTGAATGCAAAGAAACGGACACCATGAAAGAGCAAAACAAGACAGTAAACTGCTAAATCACAAGATTCACTAACTAAAACAAATGAAAACTTCCACATATCAGAATGAATAGACAAGCAGAATGTATTCAAAACCTCAATAAATAAATAAATTGAAACACGATTCCCAGCCAACATTACGAGAAATATAATGACGTAGAAAATATCGGCAAAGAGAAATAGACTCAAGACAGAGAGGAACCATCAAACTTTTAAAGAAAGAAAAAAAAAACGAACAACAACATTTGAGCTATTGAACAAATTCTACCACTGACTCGCAGTCAACACTAAATCGAAACAATAAGGGACTCGCAACACTTAGAAGACTTGCAATGACAAAAAAAAATGAACAGCCAACACATTAAGAAAATAGAGAGGTTGAACTAAAATGGGGTTTACCTTTCATGGAGCAGCGAAACGGTGATGAAAATGAGCAGGACGAACTCTTCCACCACACGAGTTCCGATTCGAGCAATGACCAAGAAATCCAAGCAGAATGTCGGACCCGAACACTGAAACTAATTATCTCCTCCGGTTTTTTGAGGTGTATTTTTGTATGTATTTTAGCGATTTCTTGCTTAAGTTGTTCTTTGCTCTATTGCTAAAAAAAATAATCCAACTTTCCTCCCTAACTTTTTTCCAATATTTTTCTCCCACCCCACACAATGAAGAAGAGGGGGAATTTATAAGGGAAAACTAGGGTTCGAAATCTGGGGGGAAACAGATGAAATTTGGATAGGAAAGGTCCCATTTCAAAATTCAAACCCCTAAAAATCTTTCAGCATTTTAGGGAAGACCTCTTTTCTGAAGATTTCCCCCCATTCTGAAAGAGGAAAGGGAGAGATGGACGCTCTAGATCGATTGACTCATCCTTGGAGTGATACGCGACAGGATCTAGCGGCCACAAGGATGATTTTCGCGTGTTGGCAAGTACTTTTTGCTGTTATTGCAGTGAGGAAGACATTGGGAGAAGATGACAAATGCGTCTAGCGTGTATGCTACTGAAATCAGCTCCCACGCCGTGTATTGACGGAGACGCCGTGAGATTGATGCTGTTTGGAATTGGATGTTAACGTTGGGGGACTTTCTAGGTTTCTTCGTGAACATTGAAGGAAACATTGGGGCTGATTGTTGTTGTTAACATGGGGTTGGGCCGAGTCGAGAAAAGGTGGGCTAGGTTTAATCTGAGAAGAGGGAAAATGGGCTGGGGGTATGCTGGGAATTTGTATTGGGCTGCTGAAAAAGTGGCCCAAACTTTGGTCTTAAGGTGGGTTTGAACAAAGGGTTAGATTAGGCTAAAATTGTAATAAGAACTAATTAACAATTTAACCAAGCGGATTAAAAAGGTAGCCAAATGAATTAATTTTAGAAGATTCAGCTAGAATTCAAATAGGACAAGTTAACATAATTAATTTGTGAGCTTTTTAATCTTAACGAGATAAGATAATTAACTTAATTATAAACTAGTCGATTTTCATATAAACTAATTAATTCCAAAATTAAAACTACAATTCAAACTAAAACTAAATTAATGAAATATTTATTTTAACAAAGAGAAAAAATCTTTTGATACGATTTTCAAACATTTATAAAATATACTAATTACATATATAATTATATGAAATATATTTATTATTCGAAATACTACAAAAACTGACTGAAATTACTTAAAATACCTTTGAAACTATTTGAATTTTATAAGGCTAATTATTCTAAGTCGTTTGAAAATTAAGAAGCTCAAAAACTAATTATTATCGGAGAGGGTCAAAATTGGGTGTCAACAATAGGTAAGGAGCTTTGTTGGTTTAGCTAGTTACTACCGCTGATTCGTCAAGGGATTCTCTTCCATTGCTTCCCAGCTGACCAATTTGACCAAGCAGAATGTTCCATTTGTATGGTCGGATGAGTGTGAAGAAAGCTTCCTGAAACTCAAGACCTTGTTGACTACTGCACCGATTCTTGCCTTGCCAGTGGAAGGTAAGAATTTCATTGTTTATTGTGATGTATCTTATCCTGGTTTGGGTGCAGTGCTAATGCAGGAGAGGAATGTAATTGCTTATGCTTCAAGGCAATTGAAAGTGCATGAACATAACTATCCGACCCATGATTTGGAGTTGGCTGCAGTTGTATTTGCATTGAAGCAGTGGAGGCATTATCTATATGGGGTCAAGTATGAAGTGTATACAAATCATCGCAGTTTACAATATGTGTTCACTCAGAAGGATTTAAATTTGAGGTAGAAGAGGTGGATGGAGTTATTGAAAGACTATGATATTGCTATTTTATATCACCTAGGAAAAGCTAATGTTGTGGCAGATGCCCTAAGTAGAAAAGCAAGGAGCATGGGTAGTTTAGCCCACTTACAGGTTTCTAGACGCCCATTGGCTAGAGAGGTTCAAACTCTGGCTAATGACTTTATGAGGCTGGAAGTACTTGAGAAAAGAGGATTCTTGGCCTGTGTGGAGGCAAGATCTTCTTTTCTTGACAAGATTAAGGGAAAGCAGCTTGATGATGAGAAGTTGAGCCGAATTCGAGATATGGTATTGCGAGGAGAGGCTAAAAAGGTTGTGATTGATGATGAAGGCGTCTTGAGAATTAAGGGGCGGGTATGTGTGCCCCGTGTTGATGATTTTACTCACACTATTCTTGCAGATGCTCATAGTTTGAGGAATTCTATACATCCTGGATCAATCAAGATGTATCGTGATCTGAGACAATATTATTGGTGGAGTAGAATGAAGCGTGACATTGTTGATTTTGTTGCCCAATGTCCGAATTGTCAGCAGGTAAAGTATGAACATCAAAAGCCTGGAGGGACACTTCAGAGAACGCCCATTCCTGAATGGAAGTGGAAAAGAATTGCAATGGATTTTTTTGTTGGTCTTCCAAAGACATTAGGTAAGTTTGATTCTATTTGGGTAATTGTTGACAGATTAACTAAGTCTGCTCACTTCATTCCGATCAAGATGACTTACAATGCAGAGAAGTTAGCCAAACTCTATGTCCATGAGATTGTTCGATTACATGGAGTTCCAATTTCCATCATATCAGATAGAGGTACACAATTTACTTCTAACTTTTGGAGGACCTTGCATGCTGAATTAGGTACTAGATTGGATCTTAGTACCGCATTTCACCTTCAGACCAATGGGTAGTCTGAGAGAACAATTCAAGTGTTGGAGGATATGCTCCGTGCATGCGTGATAGATTTTGGTGGTCATTGGGATTAGTTCTTACCCTTAGTAGAGTTTTCGTACATTAATAGCTATCACTCGAGTATTGATAAGGCCCCATTTGTGGCATTGTATGAGAGGAGATATAGGTGTCCCATTGGTTGATTTGATGCATTCGAGGTGAGACCTTGGGGTACCGATCTTTTGAGGGAATCGTTAGAAAAAGTGAAATTCATTCAGGAGAAGCTTCTAACAACTCAGAGCAGGCAGAAAGAGTATGCAGATCTGAAGGTCAGGGACTTAGAGCTTATGGAGGGTGAGCAAGTTTTGCTGAAGGTTTCACCCATGAAGGGTGTGATGCGGTTTGGTAAGCGAGGTAAGCTTAGTCCGAGGTATATTGGGCCATTTGAAGTTCTTACGTGTGTGGGGAAGGTGGCCTATGCATTGGCCTTGCCTCCAGGGTTGTCAGGAGTGCACCCGGTATTTCATGTGTCTATGTTGAAAAAATATCATGGTGATGAAAACTACATTAATCGTTGGGATTCAGTCCTGCTGGATGAGAATCTGTCATATGAGGAGGAGCATGTAGCTATTCTAGATAGGGAGGTCCGCAAGTTGAGGTCAAAGGAGATTGCATCTATCAAGGTTCAGTGGAAGAATCGGCCGGTTGAAGAGTCCACTTGGGAGAGTGAATCTGATATGCATGAAAGATACCCACATCTTTTTACCGATTCAGGTACCCTTTCTTACCCTCGCCTTCTTTTGATCGTTCGAGGACGAACGATGGGTAAATTGATATTTAATGTAACAACCCATTGGTCGTTTTGAGTACTAGAAATTTTATTTCATAAAAGACTCTTTCGATAGGTTCTAAATGGGTATTTTGGATTATTCGTAACTATAGTTATATGATTAAGGGGGTAGTTTAAATAATTTATTTAGTTAGTGGGTATGAGCTTAAATACTCCCTCCGTTCCATTTTATGTGGCAACATTTGACCTGGCACGGAGTTTAAGAAATAAATGAAGACTTTGAAATGTTTACCAAATTACCCTTTAAAAAGTAGACTCACTTTTCTCTCTTCTCATAAATGTATTGGAGTTTTATTTTAAAATTAAGTGGGACCAACAAGGGTAAAAGAGGAATTGTACCTTTAAATACTTACCATATTAGGAAATGTGACATTCTTTTTGGGACTGACCCAAAAGGAAATGGTGCCACATAAAATGGGACGGAGGGAGTAGTATTTTTTTTTATAGCAACTTTCACATATAGCAAATACAAAATTTATATTTGTATGCTATAACAAAGTTTGCATAATTGCGCTCCATAACAAACATAAATATGTATATTTCGCTATACATATACAAAAGAAAGCAGTTGTATAATCTGTTTTGGTATACATATACAAAAAGATCAATTGTATAAAGT
>JAJOOD010024912.1:0-14921 GCA_029582525.1 Solanum tacnaense
TAGATGGTTTTGAGACATCATGTATAAAGTCTAGAAAGTCTTCCGCTTGCTATATTTTTTTTTTTTATGAAATGTTTTCTTGGTAAAGAAAGTTTTAAATTCCTTATGGTTTTTGTGTCTATGCGATGAATGAATGCTGAGAGACTTGTATTAGACCTCTTCGAGGTCGAGTACGCCGGTTACGACTAGGGGGTGCTCCCGGGTCGTGACAAGTTGGAAAGATTGAAACACTTGGAGAAGGACTTACTTTGAAGAAGAATCTTGGAAAATTTTTGAAAGAATCTTGCAGGGAAGTTTTATGCTTTGATCTTCCTTAGAATTTTGTATTAAGGTTTGAGAGAGGTGAAGAAGGTACTAAAACGATGGAAATGGGATTGCTTAGGGATTTATAGGAGTTAAGAAGTCTATTTTTAAGGTTTTCCTAGTGCTATAAGGAAAATAAAATTACCTTATTTAGAGTTTTACCGCGGCCAAAATGGAATTTCACTACATTATTTAGTAAAATGATCATAACTCTCTACTCAGAACTCGGATTGACGAAACTTGGTGGCGTTGGAAAGAAGATTCATAGGCCTTTAATTTGATAATTTATGGGCCACGTAACATTTCATATTCTAAGAGATATGGTCATTTGAAATTGGCCAAAGTAAAATCTTATATGAAAACTTAACCGATAAGGAAACTTTCAACTCAACTTTGTGTTAGAGGATTATTATTACCTTAATTAATCTCCAAATATCCTCTCACACTAAATAATTGATTTTAACACTTATGCACAATTAAGAATCATCCTGTAAACCCTATACACTTATGAACAGTCGTTCGGATCTTAGCTTAGAGATTTTTGGAGTATTACATAAAAAGAAGTGATCGAGACTTAACCCGTGCACCATGTACAACGTCATAAAACTTAAACATAGGATACAAAGTAAAGGTGACATGGTCCTTGGAACATGAGGACTCACCAAGTCTTCAGCGGTCAATCGAGCAACTAACCACGAGCGGGAGGAGAAGAAGCATCAAACCCTATATTATGAAACAATTTAGGCACACGTATGCATCAATATTCATAAAAACATGAAAACATGATCATAGGAGGATATATAGGAAAATATGATATGCATGACTAAGCTAAAAGATAGTAAAACATTTTAAAGAATAATCATAAATCATAAACATGGTCAATGCATCTTAAAATCATAATGAAAGCTTTATAAAACCTTTAAGAGTAACTTAGTTCATTTTGTGTCATATTAGCTTTAACCGACAATAGACCATGCGAGCTATAACATGAAATATGATGTAACTCCCACATCGAGAAGGGAGAGTTTACTTGTCAATGTAGAACTTTGTATCATGATTCATATGATATTTGTGGATCTACTAGCTAGGTCATTTAAGACAATCCTACGGGGCACGTAGTTTGGAACTAGAGGTTTCTACTAGAGACTATCTTATTTGAGCCTCCACCTCGAAATTCTCTCGGTGCTAAGTTAAATCCCAAAGACATAATCACTTTTATAAACATAATATCATATATGGAAAATCACAATTAAATTACTAATCCAAGTTTAAAGCATCATAGATTAGCTCCATAAATCATGAATCATGCATGTGTGAGAAAACTTTACACCAAATTATGATTCCTTAATATTTGAGAAAACCTTTCACAATTTCATTGATGATTATCTCAAAAGCAACCTTTAGATCATAAAATATCTTTTCATAAATTATGCATAAACTTTCGTGATTCATCCTTCATAAATTCATAACTTCCTTCGTAAATTCATAGTCAAAAGCATGAATAATACATAAATCCATAGGAAATCAACTGAAGAACATGTAATTGAATCAATTATTCATAAGAAGACTAAAATCACACAATTAAATCATAAAAATTGAGATCCATGGAAAATTGGATGAAAATCTAACCAATTATGATGAAATTGAATTAGAGAATTGAATTTTTTTGGTATGGAATGGGTGAATGGAACTCATTAATCAATTCTCACATACGTTGATGATCTAATCCCAAAAGCAATGGAGGAAAAAGGAGGCTTGAAGCTTGAACCCTAGATTTCTCCATCGAAGCTTGAGAAGATTTGGAGGGGATGCATTTGGAGGGGATTTGGGAATTTGAGAGAAAGAGAGGGTTAAGGTAGATTTAGGGGTATAGTTATAGGTTTTAGAAATAGGGTCAAAACGACATAGTATAGGTATTAAATGGTTAGGAAAAGACCCAAATATCCTTAAAATAACTACAGGATGGCTTCTACCGTTTGGACATACGGCCTGTACTGGTTAGTCGTAGAACCAACTTCAGAAATACAAAGTACAAAGTTCCTTCAATTCCCACGAGACAAATCTGTGACTTGTCGTTCAGTCTACTGTCCGTGAAATCCAAGTTCAAGGCTAAGATCTCATTAAGCCAAGATCAGTTCTACGAGTGTCATATATGAGCCATCCAAACTCCTACGGCTCGTCCCAACTGCTCGTAGATCAAACTTCAGAACTTAATCATTCCAAAGACTTAACTCAATCGTACGACTACTGTTCTACGTCCCGTAGGACTTCCTCCATGTTTGTATATATATCAAGTTGATATCATAAGCATTTTTAAAATCTCGTTGTATATCTATCGGTATGTACATTATTCTTGGATCAACATTTTTTGTCGTACGATACTACTTGCAAAGAGTGTAGTGGCATGACTGTCTATGCAAGATCTTTCATGTTTAGGGAAGGTGTGGACATCTTCAACAATTTTTTGGCGTACGATACTACTTAGAAAGAGTGTAGTGGCATGAGTGTCTACACAAGATCTTTCATGTTTGGGGAAGGTGTGGGCATCTTTAAACTTTGTTACTCGAAACAAATCTGATCTTCTTATGCTCCTCTCTCTGAGAGTCCAATAACATGTGTCGTTTATAAAAATAACAACATACCTGCATAAGAAAGATGCTACATAACATCACGTTTACAGAAATACATTATTTTTAAACATAGATTTATGAAAGCATCCTTGATACTATCATTATATATATATATATATATTGTTGTGGTGTCAAATGATAACTTAGAAGTATGTTGCCTAGAAGGACTATTCATATATATTTAATACCGTCAGAGTATAATATACTCTAATGATATCAAGGAGTAAATGAGTGGTGTTTTCACTAAACCACAGTCTCTTCATCCTTGATACCATTAGAGTATATATATACTATGATGATATCAAGCACTAATTAAGCAGTCTTGTAATTGAAGCACTGCGTGTTTTTCCTTGATGCCATCAAAATGTATATATACTCAAATGGTATCAAGGAGTAACTGAGTAGTGTTTTCACTTTGATGGTATCAAGTAGTAATTTAGTAGTGTCTTCACTGAAATACTATCTCTTCCTCCTTGATACTATCAGAGTATATATTTTTATGGCATCAAATAGTAATTCAGTAATTTTTTCACTGAAGCACTACCTCTTCTTCGTTGATACCATTAGAGTATAACAAACAATAATTTAACCGTGTTTTCACCCAAGGACTGCTCTGATGGATATTATGTGTAGGTAACATACCTTCTTTTACAAGATTTTTGAGTTCGATACTAAAAATTTTCTTGCATTGAAAATTTTTGTTGTGCTTTGATTAGTGTTTGTTTGTCAATGTAGATATGCTGAACTTCAGTATATTGCTTTCTCGTATTCATAATGATCATTTAACCATCTACATAATCATGATGAATTGCAACACCTTCAATAGGATCGGACTTAATTATGTCTGCAAACTGAATTAGTTCTATACTTTTTGATGAACTTTCAAGCCAATAAAGGTTGGGCATGCTTGTGAGGCAGTCAAGGCTAGGCATGCTCATAGAGATGGATATGACAGTGAATTCTACAATCAATAGATATGCAGTGATCACAGGATTGTGTTTCTTTAATTCAAAATAGACTTTTATATCATGTTATTCTTAAGTTGTTGCGGTGCAAAATTTGTGTGAAAGTGCATATTTGATTTCAAGATTGCTTGCAACAACATCTTTCTGTAGTTGTATTGTTATTGTTTCGACCTTATCGTAAAATTGGAAGTAGAATTGACTAAAATTGCATCAACGTGATAATCATTGCAGTGGTTGTTTGAATCTCAAGTTACATTGTACTTAAAATTGTAACGTTATCCATCAACAGTTAAAACTATAAACCCTGTGAAATTTGAATTTCAAAAGTAGAAGGTATCTCAGGGGAGAAGAAGACAGCTTTGAGAAAGAAGTAGGTTGATTTCACGGCACTCGTTTAGAGCTGAGCAGTTAACGCGCGCTAGTAGTTAAAAACAGGGATATGAAATTAAGGGGGTAGTTGCTTGTAAATAGTTTCTATGTTTGGGTATAAGTGTTCTTTGTTTACATCCCTACTTTATTCAAATAGATCGAAACGTCGTGGTGACTCAAAAAATAATCAATTAATTCAATTTTAAAAGAATTTTATGAATAAACAAATTTTAAAGGAGTCGCCACCTAATTTTAGGAAAAACTAGGAAACCAATTAAAAATGTCTACAAAACTAATAGATTCTAAGTAAGGGGTTCAAGTTACTCCGAAGGGAAGATGTTAGGCATCTTTCGAAATCCACAACTGTGGGTCCCGACTGACTTCATTTTTTTCAAATTGAGGAAGAGATAAGACAATATACAAGTAAAACAAACATGCAATATACACAAATAATAAAATAAAAATAATATCAAAAAGGCCTAAGGTTTGCCTAACATCGATAATATACACAATAATGAATAAAAAAATATAATTCGAACTTCATTCGAATAGCTTCAATGGGAAGCATCTCCGGATACATGTAAAGACACTTAGTAAAAGTGCTAGTAATAAATAAATATGAATAAAAATGAATAAATCAAATAATAACTTAAAAATAAAAATCCGACTTATGAACATGGGAGGCCTTAAAAATCGTCGGTAATCTCTTCCTCGGCCAATTTTGACAATACAATATATATAAACTTAAACTAATTTCCGTCTTTTACAATGGGGAGGCCTCGAAAACCGACAGAGAGATTTTTTCATTGGCCAATTTTGACAATACAATATATATAAACTTAAACTAAATTTTCGTCTACAATGGGGAGGTCTCGAAAATCGACGGAGAGATTTTTTCAGTGGCCAATTTTGACAATACAATATATATAAACTTAAACTAAATTTTCATCTTTTACAATGGTGAGGCCTCGAAAATCGACGGAGAGATTTTTTCATTGGTCAATTTTAACTAATTGTTCATACTAATAACAATAGCAAGAAGCTAGTAAAAATAAATAATAAGAACAGACTCTACCAAGAATCCAAGGCAACATCAACAAGAATAAATATATATATATATATATATATATTAAACCAATATCACATTGTTTCACCTAATTAAAGTAACGTTACGGGATATCTTTTAAACATTCACAAAACTAAATGAACAAGCACGAAATTCAATAAAGAAAGTTGAAATAAGAACTAAAGGAAAATGTTTCAAACATAAAAAAATTGGGAACAAAATAATTAAAAAATTACATAAAAAAAATATAAACAACCCATCAGTTATATCAAAATGGTAAACAAATAAATACAAAAATAATGAAACACAACCAAAACAAAAATAAGAACAAAGTAATATCTCTACAATCAAAAAGTAAAATCAATCACTTAGTGTAGACTATAAAATTCGCGTCGAGAAACCAATAATCAAGAACGAAAAATTATGCAACAATCGTATTTATTATTTCAAAGTGCGAGTGTTACAATCTCTATAATTCCTCTGAATTCGCCTTTTCGAATATAAATTCAAGGGTTCTTGAGCTTAATCTTGAATTTGTATTGAACTTGATCTTGAACTTTATCTTGATCTTGACTTTTACTTGAATTCAAGGGCTTTGAGCTTGTTCTTGAATCTGATGCTCTTGATGTTGATCGTTCTTGAACTTGAATGTTTGAATTCTTAAACTTGTAGCTTTATAGAGAATTTTATGGCGTTTGTACCACGGATTTTCTCTAGCTTCTTGTTTAGAATTTTCGGTTCCTTTTTTGAATTATGAGGACCCCTATTTATAGTTTTAGAATAGATGAGTTGTGATTGGAACATGATTCCCTTTGGTCAATCAGATTTAAGTGACATGACATATGTGCTTTATGGAGTGGGCTTGACATCTTTGACACATGTCATAATCCTATTCGCTTCTTGTTTGACTTGGCATGCCACGTCATTTGCCACGTGACACTAAAAATGGGCCTCTAAGATGAGATGGATTTGGGCTTAGCAAATTGGGCTTATCTATTGTAGCCCAAATCAATTAATTTGGACTTTAATTAAATCCATATTCATTGGATTTAAATAATTAATTCAATTATATTAATCCATAATATTTATATGGACTAATATATTCATGAATTTAATATAATCCGAATCATTTTATGAATTTATATTTAATAAATTAAATGATTACAAATGCCCCTGCTTCAAGTCTAGTCAAAATATTTTATCATTTGAAGACTAGGCTTGAAGTATTAACTTGATATTTTAATTGAGATCAATAACAAATTATATATATATAAATTCTTGTATGCCGAAATTGGATAATTACCAAAGATTTAAGAGCATTTGATGGGCATGCAGGTTGTAATAATAATCAACATTACATTGGCCATCTCATTCTTTAAGAATTATAACAATTTATTTTGGGTTTGTGAACATAGTTGGAGAAAAATCAATGCCATCATGGAATAGGAGTCTAGGAGAGTACGTTATCACCAACAAGTCCCTTTTCGTATTGAAATTGGCAGCTCCACCGTTTTTTTTTTCTTTGGTAAATTACTATTTATTTATTTATTTAAAAAAAAATAAACTAGTGTATTTCTATTAGGATACCTTATATCCCTCCTACTTGGATTTGGACATGGATAGTAAATCATCACCTTTTCAACTCTATAAATAGGGGTGTGCTCTTCATAATTTAAACACCAGCCAACGAGCTCTTTCCTGGAACCGATTCGTAAGCGGCAGTAGAATGGTAATCCTCTCTTCTTTTCCCTTTGATTCTCATCATCTTTTTTGTGTGTGTGTGTTTTTTTTTGTAGCAATATTTTTATTTTGCGAAGGCCACACAATGGAGAGCTTTATCACACAAGAATTTGGTCTTGAGGTATGAAGAGATGTGTTTAACGTCCCCGCCTTGAAGATCACTAACCGGAGGCTTTACTTGATCCTGAATACTTGAGCATAAGGTGTGAAGGGATATGTTTAACGTCCCCGCCTTGAAGATCACTAACTTGAGGCTTTACTAAATTCCGAATACTTGAGCATAAGGTGTGAAGGGATGTGTTTAACATCCCCGCCTTGAAGATCACTAACTTGAGGCTTTACTAAATTCCGAATACTTGAGCGTAAGGTGTGAAGGGATGTGTTTAACGACCTCGTTGTAATACCCTAGAAACTAGTAGATTAAACTAGAGCCTTAAGCTAAGGTTCTGGAGTTTGATGTTGAGGGTTAGAGTCGTAGATAAGACTTCTCGTGCTTAGAATGAGGGGTTTAGGGGTTAAAACGTTAACGCACGTGTTACACGCCGTAGTTTAGAAGACCATCTAAGGTTTGGTTGAGGGTCACAAGGGCAAGTGCCAAGACAAAAGGGGCAAAGCAAAAGCCCAAGGCCAAGGTTGCCCCAACCTTGGCAAGGTGCTGCCTCAAGTCCACAACCACCTTCACGACCAATGGTCTTGACCACGGTTCGTGAGGGGTCTCGTGAAGTCCCTTTAGACTCTTGGGAGACAAGACCTTGAGGCCTAGCTACTGCTTAAGGACCATGAGCCACGAGCAGGACCACGGTCAGTGGTGAGGACCACGACCCATGGTGCCTCTTGTGAAGCTTGGACAGTAGGCTGCCAAGTGGAGGAGTTAATGGGAAATTCCAAACGTGGGAGTTATTGGATGGGGTCGTTTTGCCTAGTCCTAAAACCCCTATATAAGATATTTTAAGCTTTTAACCACCCATTTAAGTCACTATTTCACAAGACCCAAATCAAAATCCCCAAAATAGCTCTCAAATATTTCTCTCTCTAGAAAACCCAAGACTTTAAGAAGAAGATAGAGCTTGAAGCTTAGGTCAAGAACAAAGACTCCATTGTTGAAAGCTTGTGTTAGGACTTTGAATTAAGGTATGTTAGCTTATTCATCTATGGGTTCTTCCACCCATAGAGCCCCTTTGGATTCCCCTAATTGTGAAGAAAAACCCCAATCTATCTAGGGTTTCTTCCTACATTGTGAGTAGTGATGGGTATGATTCCAATTGAGTGGATAATACCCAATTATGATTGATTTAGCATTGAATTGTGATATTATGATGAATTTATGTGATTTCCATGGTTACCCTAGTCTAATTGATGAAGTTGAATTATGTGAGTTATTGCCATGAAAGGTGAAATTGAAGGTTCATAGGTGATCTTCTAGAATTAATGCTTGAGTAGTAATTGTCTAAGGCTAAGAACATATATACATGAATTGAACTAGAATAATGTGAATATGATGGGTCTTGATTAGTAAGGCTTGAGATTGAACTTACAAGAGGAATTATGACTAGAATCACTTGATAATAATGAATGTGATTAGAATTGCTTAAAGATGAAGCTTATGACTAGAATGTCTTGAGATCTAGATATGCATGATTATTGTATGAAGTTAAGCTTTGAGAGTAAGGATTGTAATCAAGAATGATAAATAACTAGGGCTTTGAGAGTAAAGTGAATGTGATGCATTATGTAGGTTTAGGCTTTGTGAGTAGAGCCTACATGAGAAAAGAAGTATAATAGGTAGAATTGCGGTGAAAGGCTTATACTCACCTAATCTCCTTATGAATGGATGAATGTATGAAGTGATAGAATAACTTGATTCATGATGATATTCATGTCTAATGTAGAATTCTACATATGGTATTATGCATGAATATGATGTGACATGAAAGGTTCTCTCACATAGATTGATTCTAGGTTGAAAGGTTTTCTCACCTAAAATGAATCTAAGTCCTAGGACTATAAAATGTGATGAGGCTTGTGGTGATTCCCCTAAATGACCTTTACATGATAGGAATGTGAGGTGAGTTTCCTTTCTCCTAATTAATTAAACATGAGGTGATTACCTGTGCCATGAGATGGGGAATGTGAAGTTATTACCTTTTATGCATGACTCCCAAGGCAAACGGTGATTACCCATTGGACTTTATGTTGATCATGGAGGCGATTACCTATGATCTTTATCTGATGATGTGGAGACGAATACCTACATTACACATTAAAATGGATATGGAGGTGAACACCTATATCATATTAAAATGAACATGGAGGCGAATACCTATGATTTGTGGATATATATGTATGACTTCTGGTGATTCCCCTTGTCTTTATAATTCATTGGTATGTGTAAGTAGAGGTGATTACCCTTGTCTTTATGATTCCATGATATGTGTGGCTTGAGGTGATTCCCCTTGTCCTTCATGATTAACTAAACATGTATGCCATGAGGTGATTCCCCCTTTGCATTTATGAACATGAGCATGACTAGTTTGGATTGTAGCTTTATAGGCCCCTCCAAAACATGCATGACTAGTGGTGATTCCCCTTGTCTTTATGATGTTAAGAGATGATAACATGAATGATGAACCTAAAGTGTCTAGCTTAGCATGGGTAGGATTATGGGGTCTTGTTCATGCATGGCACAAGCTTGCCTTAAGGTGACTCATGAAGTGTTTCTCTTATATGATGTATGCCTAGATAGGATTGCGCTATAGTTTCCTTCCTTGTTAGTATGGACTAAAGGTGAGAGATTCCCTTTGGTTATGAGAGTTAAGTTAGGGGATGAGAACCTAAGGTGATTAGTATAATGGCCTAAAGTGGTACTTAGTGTGAGTGGTATTATGCGATGCTACTCATACATTGCACAAGTATGACTTGAGGCTACTTATGAAAGCCTAAGATGTGACTATGCATGTAGACTATGATTAAGATGACCAAAAATGGATACTTAGCTTGGATGGTATTATGGGATGTTATTCATGCATTGCACAAGTATGCTTTAAGGTTACTTGAGAATAGTCCTTTTATGATATGAATGACTATGAGTTGAGTAAAGCTTATATGATGCCTATGTTGGAGACTTTGCTTATTATTATGATATTGTCTCATATGCTTATAGTTGATGTTTCATGAAGTATTTCATATGATTATGTCTTATGTTAGCTAACCCTTATGATGTGCTCTTATGATATTATGCTAGCTAACATATTTAGTACATTTTGTACTAATGCATACTTTGCCTACATTCTAATCAAATGTAGGGTTTGGAGATTGAGTTCCTATCTTGGAGCTAGGTTTCTAAGGAGCAAATGAGTGAAGAATTGGTGAGTCCTCATAGCTTCGAGGACAAAATCCACTATGTCCTTTATGTCTTTTATTTTTATGTTGAGACTATTGTGGGCTATGTTCCAAGAGTTTTATTCTAAAGTTGTATTAGATGGTTTGAGACAAAAGTGTAGTAAAGACTTCCATTTGCATTTTATGAAAAGACTTTGATTGTAATGGATAAAAGTTTTTAAAATTTCTATACTTTCCTATTATCTTATGTTATGATGTGCGAAGGGCTTGTATGAGACCCCTTCGGGGTCAAGTACGCCATGTTACACCTAGGGGTACCCTTGGGTCATGACACCCGCCTTGAATATCAATAACTTGAATTGAGTATTTTTTTAGAGGAGAAATATCGTTGAGTTATGAGTTTTGAGTTCCTGAGTCATTGAGTTCTTGAGTCTTGAGTTCTAAGTACTGAGTTTCTCTATTTGCGATTAAGATCTCTGAGTTGAGTCGTTCATGTCCATAGTTCCACATGAATCCTATGATTTGAGTTATAAATTTTGAGAATGCTTTTTAAAGCCAACATATGAGTTCTTAAACAGAGTTTTGAGAAAAGTAAAGATGAGTTTTGAGAAAAGAGTTTCTAAAACATGATTAGTATGACAATAGAGTATGCCATCAATGTATGAGCAGTATGGTATCTAGATATACCATCAATTTTTATGCAGTATGACTTTCTGAGTCATCAATGATCATATTAGAATAAGATTTTGATATGTTTTTGAGAAAGAGTAACAAGTATGACTTGAGTAAGAGTATAAAGGGACTATGTATTCCCAGAGGTATCAATTTTTATATTGATAAAAGAGAAACTGAGATTTCTAAATGAGTTATGAGTTTAAAAGATATTTCAAGAGCAGTTACCTCTTTTAAGAGGGTAGTTTGAGAAATTATCTCAAACCAGAGGAAGAGTTATGTTGTTAAACATATGATCATGCGTATATATTATTGGGAGTAGTATTGAGCACCGATATGAGGATGAGTTTCAGACAACTCAAAATCCTCATAAACCATGTTGGCCAACATGGGTAAAGGGTCATACTTTAGATGACTCCTTATTACTTTTTAAGCATAGCATAGTGGATCCACTTAGTTGAGGATGTCTTATACTCCGGCAAGGTATAAGACACTTCTAGTAGCATGAGCGAGACGATGTATCATCACAAAACTCATAGTGATGGTTGTCGGTTAGAGAATCCCAAATAGAGTTAAAAGTGTATTTTTATTATATCACTTATTATGTTGAGGTTCAGAGATGAGTAAGTGTTTTTGTAAAGTTTTAAATGATTTCATTCCTTTAATTTGTTACATTCATTTAAGTTTATCTATTGCAGTCTTATCAGTTCAGTTATTTATTTACTCAGCCATATTACATACTCGTACATTCCATGTACTGATGTCATTCGATCTGCATCCTTTTATGATGCAGATACATGTATTAACGATTATCAACAGACACTTCGTTGAGATAACTCTACACTCCAGTTAGCTTTGGTGAGTCTCTCCAGAGGTCTCCACATTTAATTTCTAGTTAGTTGTCTTAAGTTGTTGTGGGTCTTGTCCTGACATCCTTCTTGAGTAATATAGATTTCATAGATAGACAGAGTTGAGGAGTTTTTCTATACTTACTTTCTTTTGAGTATTTTTTAAACTTTTTGAAGTTGAGTATTTGAGTTTAATGAATTTAATTCAGTTTTAAGCTTATGTATGCTTGAGTTAGTCCTCTGCTTGTAGTCGGCCAGGATGAGGGTTCGCTTGGGGACCAACATTAGTTCTTGAGTGTCGGTCATATCCAGGGTGTAAACTCGGATCGTGACACAAGTTTTTTAAGTTTTCTATTCTTCTCTTCTTAAAAAAAACTCAAGTGTGATTTACAGTTTTTGAGTGGGCTCGAAGTTTTGTGGAAATTGAACACCCCTAAATTAAATGTTAAATTACTCTAGTACCTCAATTAAAAACACCAATTTTTAGTATATCTTCTAATTTTATATTTAGATTATTTCACTGCTTGTGTTGTTATTGTTGTATATTTATTCATGTTATATTAAATGTAAGAAGTTCAACAATAACTAAGCAATGAATTATAGGAGATGAAGGAGAAGGCACAATTAAGAGGTGTAATCTAGAGCTTTTAAGAGTGATTTTTTTACAGATCACAATTAATATTAAAATGAGAAATAAGGAGAAAAAAAAAGAGAGGGAAAAATAGATAAATGTAACTAAAGGCCATTGTGAGGTGTCACATCTCCTTATCTATATCTGATTTTTATATTATAGATAAGGTTGAACCCATTAAGGGCCCCTTAAAATTGGCACAAAATTATTCTTAGACACCTTAACTGGACTTGTTCATTTCAGACACCTTATGTAGGTTTTCGTTATACCATTTTGCCACTTTTTGCTTACATGACATAGTGAGTATGATACACACTTACTACGCGTGAAAGCCTTATTTCACTAATTTTTTAAAAAAAAATTCTCTTCTTTTTCTCCATTTTCTAGCTACCATTTCCCAAACTTGAAATTTTTCTATGCTAAAATAGATTTAGTGATGCCACAAATAACAAAGTAAATTTCAGCCCACAAGATTTCCTAAAAGTTTAAATTTCAAGAGTTACAAAATAATAATCGTATTTCTTTTTCATGTATTTGAATCATTTGCACTCACGAGAATTGGGAAAAAAATAAAAAATCTTCCATTGTTAACTATAACTAATATTTAGAAGTAGAGAAGGAAAAATTGTATTTTTGTATAATAAATCTTTCAAAGTAATTAAATTCTTCTGAAAGTGTTTCTTGAAAAATTGATATGGGTGGAAAAGGGGTTGAGGTAGGAGTGGGTGGGGTGGAGAGGACGATCTGATCATTGGTGAGGTGGAGGAGCGGTTGGGTGGATGGGGTGGAGGGGAAGATCTGGTGGATTGTGGGGGAGCGGTTGGAGTTGGGGTGGGTGGGGGTGGAGAGGAATATCTGGTGGCTGGTGGGGGGAGGAGCAGTTGGGGTTACGGTGAGTGAGAGTGGAGAGGAAAACTGGGTTGGGTGGGGGTGAAGAAGACGATTGAGTTGGGCATGGGGTGATGATTTTTTTAAAAAAAAAAAGGCTTAACCCATCGGTGGCCCCCTAAAGTTGGCACCAACTTTAATTTAGACACATTAACTAGACTTTGTTCATTTTAAACACCTCAAGTAAAGTTTTATTATGTCATTTTGACACTTTTTGTGTACACGTCATAGAGAGTGTGATACACTCGATTATTGCGCGTGGAAAGTTTATTTAGTCAATTTTCAATTTTTTTTTTCTTCTTCTTCCCCATTTTTAGCCTCCATTTTCCAAGTTTAACTCCATCTATGGCGGAATGTTTTAAAATTGAAGAAAAGACCTATTTTAAGAATTAAATATTGAAATAATCATGATTTATTTTTTGGAGGAATATAGTATTGTCATATGGAAGAATTGGGTTTGATTTTTCACGCCTCTTCCATCACATGCTTTCAAACTCTACTTCACTTTAAGTGCTTTCTTATTTTTTTAGTTAATTTTAATGACTTCAATTCAATTTTACTGCTTTGTTATTTATTAAGAAGAATCTGAATTCATGACTTAGCTTTACTCTTCTATAATAAAATTTATTGTTCTTTGAGGAGTGATTTGGTGGGTTACTTCTTCTAAGCTATTTGAATCGACCTAGATTGAATACTTTTGGGAAATATTTCAATTTAAAGATTTAAGATTTTTACGGATATTATAAATATCAGAACTTTTATGGACAAGTTAAAAACTTTATGCCATATGAACTGGGTTTGGTATATGATTGAGAAGGACGCTGGGTGTGGGGGGGGGGGAGGGGGGGAGGGGGGGGGGCGTTTATGCAAATGGTTAGATTGGAGAAGACGATGAAAATAATTTCTTTAATTTTATTTTGTAATTATATGGGCAAAAATGCCACATGTCATCGATTTATTGGCTACTTTTTGTTTTTCTCAAAATTCATTATTTAAGAATGATGATTTTGGCACAAATGACAAATGACAAATGTAGTCATTTGATTGGACACTTTACACATCATCCGCGAGTGTATTTCACACACATTATGTCACACCCCAAGCTACCCCCGAGACGCGGACACGGGACCTAGGACCACAAGTGATCCCAAGCTAATCCTGCTGGCATGATCATGAGCTTACTAAATATAATCTAAATAATAGAAACTGTGCGGAAGCTATAATCATAAATAAAATGAAAAGATAGGGAATACCCATATACTATAACTGAGATAAATGATAACTAATGAGTTTAATACAAGGAAGATACTAACTCAATACAAAGTTGAATCTAACTATGTCTAAAATAAGCTTCTAAACTGACTAGAAGTGTTGGGACATGCCCCAGCTAAGTCTAGAAAATCTGAAACTAAAAGACTGAAAACTAAAAGATGACATGACTATTGTCCTCGAAGAATGAGGACTCACCAC
>JAJOOD010024913.1:0-10710 GCA_029582525.1 Solanum tacnaense
ATTACCTCCTTAGACTATTTAATACCGTATTTTAAACATATATATTTGCCCACGTAGACATAAAAATAATGCAAAATTATAAATAATAATGTGTCCACGTGGGCACATATATACCTTTAAAATACACTATTAAATAGTTCAGGGGGTAAAAAATACGGTATTAAATAGTCTAGGGAAGTAATAGGTCCTTATGAAAGTTTAGTATCGCAACAGCAAATCCGATCAAAGTTGGAGTATTTTTCAGACCCTTATCCCTTTGTTTTATAAGTATTTTCTTATTGGTTAAACCGAGAATCAAATCGTTAAAGAACAAAACAGATAAAAAATATCTTATTGATTTGATTATTGATTTAACCTATTTAAAAACAAAAATGATAAACCGGACCAATAATATATAAAACCGAACTGAACCGACCGATGCACACCCTTCAAAGAATCAATATATAATCCAACGAAATTATTAAAAAAAAAAAGAGTAAGAAAAATAGAAAGATAATGCCAATGATTATTACCTATAATAATAATAATAATAATAATAATAATAATAATAATAATTGTATAAGTTTGAGACTTACCTATATAAGACGGCATGATTGAAGTGTGAAGTATTATTCTATTAAGCATATTTTCCTCCCAGCCAATAATACTTGTTTAAAAATTGGGTTATGTCCATATTATGCCCCTATCTCTATATGACTACTGAAGGCACGCCTAGGACAAAATTTATAGAATTTGAAAATCATTTTAAATATTTGCATTATTAGTCACTATGTTACCTACTTAAGAAAATAAATATTTATAAATGACATTAATGTTTCTCCACCATTCATTTGACGGCAATTCCACATAGGATGCCCTGGCCCCTAACCTTCATTTGTCCTGTCCACTAATCATTACTTATCAACAAATGACATTATAATTTAATTTCACTGCCATTGCAAACAATCAAAGAAGAAAAAAAAGTAGTTGTTGAATGTTGATGGAAAGTCATGCCTACAAAGGACATCAGTTTTTGCTTACTTCCATCTGAACTAATCCAATATATAATCCTTCAACTTTCATTGCCAGAGATTATCCAACTCAAATCTGTAAATAAGTCCATTTTCTCTATTATTTCTGATGGAGACTTCATTCGTAACTACAATCATCAATCAAGCTCCGCCACGTGGCTGTTCCTTTATAAAAAACGTTGGCGTCGTGAAGCCCTTCTCTATGGTTTTGCTGATTCTTCCAATCGTTGGTTCAATATATTGATATGTGATATGTTGAAACAAGTGGTACCACCAGGTGAAGATGTCTACTTTTTGACAGCTAATGCTAATATATTCCTCTTCGCTTTGAATAATACACAACAACTCATGTCAGTTGATATTATGACTAGGATTGTCAAAAACATCCCTCCAAGTCCTTTAGGTCCACGTGGTACATCCTCATGGCGAAGATCCGGTATGAAATTATTATCTTGCCCTAATTCTAATTGTAACCATTTTAGGTTCTTGTTTGCTGAATACCATCAAAATCGTCCAACTTTATTTGAGTATAATTCAAGAGTTGAAACATGGGAATATAGTTGGGGAACATCAGATCATGAGGTTGTTGGGCAAGACTACTATTTGGATGATGAATTTATATTCTTAAGTGCATCTAATGGAAGAAGTGGAAGTGTTATCATAGGCGTTGTGCGATCTTATGAATGCAACACTACTATCACTACTACTCCGCTAGTCATCAGACCAACATTCAATGAGCAGCATGCCGAAGATCATCGATTAGCCGTTGGATTTAGTTGGGGGGATTCCATAGATCTATTACACGTCTATGGTGATGGGAATATGATGACTATTAGATCAGACAAAGTCAATAATAATAGTAATAAAAGAAAGATAAAGAGAATAGAGTTATGGGGTTTGAGCAGAAATAATGGGAGGTATTGGGAATTTGTATCAACAGCACCAAATGAGTTGATTCATAAAATAAGCAAACCATATGGTGCTATGATGGGGTGTATGCAAAAAACACAACGCATAACAAGGGCAATTTTGATGACAAATCTTGAGGGTACATGGGAAACTATTTGGTTAAGCTATAACAACAACAGCAATCATTGGGCCTGCCTTCAGTTACCTGATTGCAACATGAAAGGCTCAAACCTGGCTGGAGTCACATTCTCCTCTGGTTTAACATTGTCCTAGCTACCTACCATATATTCTAGGCACAATGCTTAAACATGACCCTTAACTTGACGTCAGTTGGCAACTTTGACCTTTAACTTTGGATGTGCACAAGTAGACACTTAAACTTGTATAAAATTGAACAAATAAGCACATTCGTCCTATATGGCACCCTACATGACAATTTTGAGTCCTACATGGCGTCCTACGTGTATTGTGCCATGTAGGACACTTATGTCTAATTGTTCAATTTTATACAAGTTTAAGTGCCTACTTATGCATATTCAAAGTTGGAGGGCATAATTGTTCGTTGAAGTCATGTTAAGGGTCATGCGTATGTATTATGCCTATATTTTAATTGCAATTTCAATGTCACATATACATACATGCATACCATCAAATAATAATAATCAAACATTTACACTCAAATATTGTCTTTATTACTTTATGTTTTGCCTTGTATCAATAAACATTAACTTTTTAAGCGCCACCTAAATATATAATAATAAAAATTAATTATGCCTGGATAATAAAATATAACTAATAGACATAAATTAAAAGTTCCTAAAAAATGATAAACGCTTAATTATTGATCATGCTTTGCTAACTCACTAAATGAAGAACCCATATTTTACAGAATTATCCTACTATTTTAAATATCAATGAAAACTTGAAAAATTAAAACAAACTAAATATTCATGGGTATATCAACTAAAGTACCCTTGATATAATTAATTATTAACATACTTTGTACTTACAATGATAAATTTAAGTGTGTATATTCTTAAATTTTTTGTTTGGAATCATCAAATAAAAATAAGATGTACATACAGCTAGACTTTTGAATTTAAAATATATTATTATTCATCATGTTATTTCTTCAGGAGGTTATTTTCACAACTCAAACTAGTAGCCTCTGGCACATGACAACACTATCAATTACGTCAAAACTCAAACTAGTAGCCTCTGGCACATGACAATAACATTATCAATTATGACAAGACAACCTTTGTTTATTAGACTTAACATATATTTATAAACTAAAATTATAAAATAGCACAAAACAAATCTTACTTAATGCCATCTTGGAAATTACTTTTATTTTCCCTAAATATGTATGTATGAGTGAAGTGTTAATATGATGTAACTGAGTAGTTCTTATTTAAAAATTCATTACCAAAATTATCAAAATTACCAAATTTTTATAGAGCAAATAGAGCAAAATTATCAAAATTTTATCGCAAAATTATCAAAATTTTATCGCAAATAGCAAAAGATCGAAAATCCAAAATAACCGAAATAGCACATTCACCGCACCAAAATCACCAAATTTTTATAGAGCAAAATTACCAAAATTTTATCGCAAATAGCAAAAGATCGAAAATCCAAAATAGCAGAAACAGAAATAACAGAAATTCTGATTTTTGTAAATCCTACTCAGTACTCCCTCTCACTCGGTGTCCTATCATGTTTATCTCAGAGAGTTTAACCTGCTTTTTCCCTTCTTTTTTTTTTTTTAATTTACTACCCCTTTCATCTCTTTTTTTTAACCTATATTCTTAGTAACTTCTTCTTTAACCCCACCCCGGAGATAGCCAATAAGACGTCCTGTAATTTCTGCGAACTTTTTAAGGCCTTTAAAACATCCTAGGAATTTACAGGTTAATCCATCGTTGTTATCAAGAAGTTAAAAGCTTAACCATATACTAAGGGTAGTTCGTAACATAATATATAACTTGAATACAAATATAACGTGAATACAAACATAATTTACATAATTATTTTTAGGGAAAAATGCAGGAAAACATAAGCGACTTACATAATTTAGACGGAGAGAGGTTTCCCTTTCGGGAACCCCGACTGACCCTTACACACTAAAAAACAAACTTTTTGTACAAACTGAATATTACAAGAGGTTTTTTGGTTTGGGTAGTGGAGAGGATTTTGCGAAACATTGGCAAGGGGAATATGTTGTGTGTTTTTTTTTTCTTTTCTTCTTGACTTCATTTTGTGTGGAGTGGTGTCTTTTTATAGAGGAAAAACACAAATACTAATGGCCTAACGTGGTCGACGCGCTAAGGTAAAAGTGGGATAAAAAGTAGTGGCCTAGAGTTGGCCGACACTTTTGAAGATAAGATCAAATAATACACGTCGGGTACACATCATCACATGCATTATCGTCACAGACTTTGACGCGTGCTTATCAGTTTTTTTCCTCTTTAGAGGATAGTGATAAAGTAAGCATTCACACGACAAATGTGGGCATACCCACATGGCACACTTTTATTCCTACCAAAATTATTGTCTTTGCCTTGTTCGTCTACAGGTGTCCGTTCGTCTTCAGGTATCAAGGTTGTGCAGAGCTATGTAAACAAAACTCATTCCGGAATCATCATCTTCATTAGGATCTTGATAATATGAATGTTCACCATAATCTTCTTCTCCGGAACTTAGGGATCTGGTTATGTTATTACCCGAAGTGTCTCTCCTTGAGCTTGTATTAGTTCTGTATTTATACGTTCTGTATCTGGTACCAGTCTATCTCCACTTGGATCTGGATTTTGCGTAGTAATTACGTGTTTGTCCTGTCCTTGTTGGAAAAACTTTTCTAAAGTCCTTTTTATTATGCTCTCTATTTTATCATTTTTTTTCTTTTTATGGAGCATAGTTTTCTTTATTATTGTCTCTACCTGAGTAAATGATCTGAGTAACCTTCGTCTTGATGAAGAACCTTCATCTTCACTTTTTAGCAAAGTGACGGCCATAAACGGGTTTGAGGTGTCTTTACCGGCTACCATTTGAACTGGACTAGCTGTATCTTTATCATTCGATACAGTGGATCTTTTTGCATTTGTTGGGGAATGCACACCCTGCTCATCCATTTTATCTTGAGATGAAAAACTCGATTTTGAAGTTTGTGTGCTGGTGTGAATCTTTTGATTGGAGTCTTGGTCTTTGAATAACTTTACCTGCTCCATTAGTTTAGCATTTTCTTGGAGTAAAGCTTCTATCTTTGCATTTAGTCTTTTGAAGGCTTCAGTCATTGAAGAACAATGGTCGCAGAAGATTATTTTATCTGCGTCATTTTGGATGTTATATTGCGGGGTCTTTTGTCTGAGAGCTGGAGATATATAGTAATTTGGACCAAGTATCCCTCTTGCATAATCTAATGCTTCAGTGAAATCATTAAAACCTTTAAAAAGAGGAGTTTTAACTCCGTTTATAGAGTCTAGTACTTCTATCCAAGTCTGAAAAATACCATTAGTTTTACCATGTATCACCACATAATATTTAAATTTGTTCTCTCTACTTTTGTCGGTGAAATATTGACATAATGCATTTAATGAGGCTATAAAATATTTACTATCTTTCTTATTATATGCCATCCATAAATTGTCTGCTAAACATTTCTGAGGTTTATCTAACACACACTCTGACAGTTCTCTAAAAGATAAATTTGAATTTGGGTAACATATTAAATTATGTTTACCGAAGTACATACGGTCCATCATTTCTATTGAAGTTGTCTGAGGTCTAAACTTCATATTACCTAATAGAGTCTGTGTGTCTGATGCTACTCCTTTGCCTTTGTCTATTGAACCTGTTGGTCTCATGCTGAAAATAAATGTATAGTTAAGTTATTTTTATATTTAGTCTACTTAACTGATCTGCTAGACTGTTATCTTTTCCTTTTATATATTCGAAGATAACATTTGGATAAATAGATATAGTATCCATAAAGTTTAGCCATCTTCTCTTGCTACTAGCCTTTTGGTTTATCTTTTGATGAAATTTAACTATGGCTTCGCAGTCAGTCCGTTCTAATATCTCATTTTTATTTAAAACATATAACTTAAAACTATTGAGGCTATATATTATTGCTAAAACTTCTGCATCTATATTACTCATATTTCCTTTCTCTTTATATTTTCCACTTTGATAAGCACAAATCTTTTCTTCTGTCTTATCACTGTATTTATTTGGTCTAGCTTTTAATACAACTCACCATCCTTGGAAACTGCCATCTGTTTCAATTATTAAATAATCTGTTTCTAGTGGTATGCTTAATTCTGGAATATTTTTAACTTTTTTTTTAATTTGTTTTACTAATTTAATGTCTTCTATGTTGAAATGTTTTTACCCTTTGCTACCTGGTTTTGAGTATAATGGTCCTGCTAGTCTTCCTAAGTCTTTAATAAAGTTTCTAGCATAATTTACCAATCATAGAAATTTTTGTAAATCTTTTGTATTGTCTAATTTATCAGGCATATCTAATACTTTTGTCGCTATATGTGGTTGTAATTTAATTTTTCCTTCTCCTAATGTTACTTCTAAAAAAATTATATGGTTCTTACATAATTTCATTTTCTTTTTACTTTACTATTATTCCATTTTTCACAAATAATTGAAACACTGTCTGTAGATGTCCTAAAGGCGAAATAGTCTAGTGGACCCTTGTACTTGTACCCGTTTGTATTGTAAACCCTTCTACTTACTCCTTTGTCATCTGAACCCCCGAACACATTTAAACTCAACTTGTTGAACCCTTTCAACTCGGTGTGACTCTCAATCGCGCTGATGTCACATTCCATGTCAGATAAAATTTGCCACATCATTTTTTATTTTTATAATAATTTCTTTTTAGACGAAAAATCATAAAGTTTTGATGCAATTTTACAAAATAAAAATTTAATTTTATTCTTTTAAATTAAAATTTTGGGTCTCCCTACATCATCTGTCATTTTCACCATGAAATGGCTCAATCGCCGGAAAAAGTTGCCGCTGCCACCACTCCTCTTGCCGGCGAGACCAAAAATACTCTCTCCCTCATCTGTCTTCATCTTCATCGCACACTTTCACCATTTTTCTTACCTCCTCCTTCTCTAACCTCCATAAATCCAAAAACCATAAGCCGCCGCACCAGCCTCGTTCCCCTCTCCACTGTCTTTCTTTTTCCGTACCATCGACGACTCCTACGAACCATCAGGGACCCCCATATGCTCTCCCTCCTCTCCGGCGTACCAGAAGGCCAGAAAATTTCTCGTTGCCTCCGGTGTACCTTGCTGCCTCTGGTGTACCAGACCACCTAAAGAAGATGAAAGAAAGAAAAAAAAGAGGGTTGGACAAAAATGAAAATGGCTGAAAAAAATATAACTACAAACACAGCCTCCCTCTTCCTTTTTCCCCCTTTTCCCTTTCCCCTTAGTTTCAGATCTTTGGCTGCTCTCTCCCTCTTCCTTTTTCCCCCTTTCCCCTTAGTTTCACAGATCTTTTGCTGCTCTAAACCATTAGCTGATGTTGAGAGAATCTGTAGTATCTTTTTGTTCATTGTGTTTTGGAGTTGTACCAAGATTCTAGGGTATTTTGGTATTATCTAATTTTGTTGGTTTATCATTTCTGCAGAAGTTTGAGGCCAAATACGATTTATTCATAGATCAATTTCCCTTGATAATTTTGCATTAAAAAAAAAAAAGAGATGGCTGAAAAAGTAGGTCATTGGGCCAAGAAAAAGGTTTTTTTTTTCTTTTTTAAGTTTATTATTTTATTCTTTTAATTTAAATATTTTTAAAATTTAAATATGATGTTCACTTGCCTTAATAGGCGTTTGGTCTCACTCTCTTGCCAACTCAATCATATTAATGCCACATAAGCATGGTCAATGGTCAGAGGGGTTTGATATATTGTGTTTTATTAAGTGTAAGGGTTCAGTTGGTAAAGTGTTAAGTAAAAGGGTCCATAATACAAACTGATACAAGTACAGGGGTCCACCAGACCATTTTGCCATGTCCTAAATGATCTTTACTGAATAATAAGATATCATCTACATATACTAAGACAAAACGTTTATAGTGTCCAAATATATTGTCCATTTTTCTTTGAAATATTGGCGGGGCAGTTTTTAGCCCAAATGGCATAGCTAACCATTCAAAATGTCTTTCAGGGCAAGTGAATGTTGTCCATTCTATGCTTTCCTCATGCATTTTTACCTGCCAATATCCTGACTTACAATCGAATTTACTAAATACCTTTTTTCCTTGGATTCGATTGATTAATTCATTTTTATCCGGTAAGTTATATGCATCTGTTCTTGTATTATCATTAAGTCTTTTGTAATTAATTATCATTCTTGCTTTACCTCGCACTATCTCACTATGATTTCTAACCATGAATGTTGCTGATCTATGTTTTGACGTAGACCTTTTTATTACTCCTAAGCTTAGTAATTCTTTTATCTGTACACCAAAATCCTCTAAGTCTTGATTAGTTGCTTCAATAGCAGCTGTTTTTATTATGTATTCAGGGTTTATGATATCTAATTTACATACTACCTTATTATTTTCCCAATATTTTAAAGGTTTCTCCCCTATTATTTCCATTTCGTCTAATATTTTTACTATATTGTTCAACTCTTTAGGACTTCTAATTGTACCTATCCTATCGATTCCTGTTTGAAAATTATAGAATTCATTTTCTACTTCTATTAAAGTATAATTTTTTTCTCTTATATCATATTCTTCTTCTTCCTCGTATTGTTCCTTATGTCCTAGGTCTTTACAACATTGGCTTTTATTTTTGCAGTCTTTACAAAAATCAGAATTTCTATTATTTCTATTTCTGCTATTTTGGATTTTCGATCTTTTGCTATTTGCGATAAAATTTTGGTAATTTTGCTCTATTTGCTTTATAAAAATTTGGTAATTTTGATAATTTTGGTGCGGTGAACGTGCTATTTCTGCTATTTTGAATTTTTGATCTTTTGCTATTTGCGATAAAATTTTGGTAATTTTTCTCTATTTGCTCTATAAAAATTTGGTAATTTTGATAATTTTTTGGTATGTTTTTATATAGTCTGCGACTACTATTCCTTTCCATAAGTCTATTACCGCATTCCACATATGCGGATCATGTGCCGCTATGCTTAATATTTTTCCTTTACTTCCCTCTTCTTGTAACCTAATAGGTTCTTCTATAGGCATCCTTCTACCCATTGGTCTTACATTTTCAATTACTGTGTCTGAATTTACCCTAAATACTCTTCTTCTTGGTACATTTCATGTACTTGTGTCTATCGTATGTGGTTGGGCAGTTCGTTGGAATGGACTAGCACTTGAACTAGTGGATTCCATAAGTTCTTTTTGACTTATTATAGAATTTCTTTCTATTTCATCTTCGCTCTCATACATATTTTCTATTATCTTTTCAAGGCTTTCTAATTTTTCTTGGTTATTGTACTCTTCTCTATATCCTAGATTATCTGTTCTGAATTTGCATGCTTATAATGTTTTTCTACCTCTACTATACCCATATTTCCTGTTTTACATCCTTTACATTTAAAGGTTATATTGTTATTATCATTATATCTTCTTTTAGCTTTTTGCAAGGCTTCATTTACTTCATATCCTTCTTGTATTATTTCTACGTCAAAACGTAGATTAGCAGCATTCATGGTTAGAAATCATAGTGAGATAGTGCGAGGTAAAGCAAGAATGATAATTAATTACAAAAGACTTAATGATAATACAAGAACAGATGCATATAAATTACCGGATAAAAATGAATTAATCAATCGAATCCAAGAAAAAAAGGTATTTAGTAAATTCGATTGTAAGTCAGGATATTGGCAGGTAAAAATGCATGAGGAAAGCATAGAATGGACAACATTCACTTGCCCTGAAGGACATTTTGAATGGTTAGCTATGCCATTTGGGCTAAAAACTGCCCCGCCAATATTTCAAAGAAAAATGGACAATATAATTGAAGACTATAAACGTTTTGTCTTAGTATATGTAGATGATATCTTAGTATTCAGTAAAGACATTAAAGATCATTTAGGACATCTACAGACAGTGTTTCGATTATTTGTGAAAAATGAAATAATAGTAAAGTAAAAAGAAAATGGAATTATGTAAGAACCATATAATTTTTTTAGGAGTAACATTAGGAGAAGGAAAAATTAAATTACAACCACATATAGCGACAAAAGTATTAGATATGCCTGATAAATTAGACAATACAAAAGATTTACAAAAATTCCTATGATTGGTAAATTATGCTAGAAACTTTATTAAAGACTTAGGAAGACTAGCAGGACCATTATACTCAAAAACAGGTAGCAAAGCGTAAAAACATTTCAACATAGAAGACATTAAATTAGTAAAACAAATTAAAAAAAAAGTTAAAAATATTCCAGAATTAAACATACCACTAGAAACAGATTATTTAATAATTGAAACAGATGGCAGTTTTCAAGGATGGAGAGCTGTATTAAAAGATAGACCAAATAAATATAGTGATAAGACATAAGAAAAAATTTGTGCTTATCAAAGTGGAAAATATAAAGAGAAAGGAAATATGAGTAATATAGATGCAGAAGTTTTAGCAATAATATATGGCCTCAATAGTTTTAAGTTATATGTTTTAAATAAAAACGAGATATTAGTACGGACTGACTGCGAAGCCATAGTTAAATTTCATCAAAAGATAAACCAAAAGGCTAGTAGCAAGAGAAGATGGCTAAACTTTATGGATACTATATCTA
>JAJOOD010024914.1:0-14120 GCA_029582525.1 Solanum tacnaense
GGTCTGTCCCAACATCCATCTCAGTATTGTAGAGGCTTCATAGACAGTCAGTCAGTTAGTATTGAGTCTCTCATCTATGTATATATGTAAATATTCTATTTTGAGACTCGAGTTGCCTTTTTGGCCAGATTTTATCAGTTGGTTATTTTATAACCTTTTGTTGCATTGAGTTGCATTGAGTTGTGCTGTTGAGTTAAGTTTCCGCTGAGTTAAGAAAGCCAGGCCAAGGGTTCGCTCTGGGTCAGCAATGGTCTCCGAGTGCCGGTCCCGCCCAGGGTATAGGCTCGGGGTGTGACACATTTGACATTTGTGATTGATCTACTTATTACTTATGATTGACATACTTGATGCATGTTGGTTGTTGAACTGTGACTATTGTTAGGTTGGACTGATTTCTATACAGGTTGTAGTTTTAGGAGGTTCGATTGGGATGAAAAGAGTATTCGTTTCCTAGCTATATTTGGTTTGCATATCAGGTTGCTTGTTGAATACCGTGTTTTTGGTACTCACTCTTTTCTTCTACACTTGTGTAGGTTCGAGCCTAGTACTGCATGATCACTCTTCTTCTTCTCCCATTTTTTAGGCTTGTTGAAAGATTTGAGAGGTAACTGTTTATCATTCCAGCAGGACCTCTTTTTCCTTTATGTTATGCTTTGTTCTATTTTGGAAACAAAGAAATTGAGACTTGTACTTTTTTTTTATTTCCGCACTTCATATATTAGTGGCTTGTACACATGACAACCAAGTTTGGGGGGTATTATAGAATGGGTAAGTTTTCTGCTTTTATCTTGTTCTTGTTTCTTTTTCCGCAATTCTTTCATTTCATTGGGTTGAGGCTCACTTTTTTTGGGGGAATAGACAAGTGTCATCACCTCTATTTTTGGATCATGACAAAAAGTGTGGGAGAGTTCCCTATGTTATGTATTGCAAGGTCAAGAAAAGTCATGACTCTCGTTCGAGCACAAATTATCTCAAAAGGGAGATAATATAATCTCTTATACTTCCTTATTAAACGTTGAAATATTGGAAATTATTAATTTGAATAGAACCCAAGTAATATAGTTGTGTTTGAGAATTAAAAGTTGATATGGGAAGGTTGTGTAATGTTGATGAGAATGTGTGGTCATAGCCAATACTAGTGGCAGATCTAGGATTTTAAGGTTTTGGGTTCTCTAAAAGTGGTGGAATCAAAAATATAAAAAATACATGTTAACAGTGAGATTCAAACTCAAGCTCGTCAACACTAAAAGATCCTTAATCACTCACGCAAGAGCCAATGGACTAGTCAGATCATTTGTTCATTGGGTGCTCCATGTTAATTTTATACAAATACCTATTAATTTCTACATATATATATATATATATATATATTTCTGAGACGAGGTTAATGAGTGCTCGAGAACCCGGCGGACTCTATGTGGGTCCGCCCCTGGCCAACACTGTGTTCATATTTAGATTCCAACACATTAAATCACTCATCAATTCGAGTTCAGTTAAGAAATTACACACTTTTTAAAGTCGTAATCACAATTATAATTCTAAGGTTAGTCGCGGTAAAGGGCGTGACGTGACACCTATTGCACCGGAGTTGGACGCAGTGGAAGTTGAGTCGCGACAACCGAAAAATGAAGGGGAAAAGTTTTTATGTTCCCATAAAGTTGATATGAAGGGGGGGATGCACTTCAAGTGTGGCATCCCCTCAAAATCATAAGTCGTGATGACACCTATGTTTCCAACTGATAGGTAAACCAACTTAATAATTTTACCAACTTAATTTAGTATAATAAAGTGGAAAGATAAGTGACAAGCAAAAATACTGAACACTAAGTCTTTCACAAATATGAAATGCAGAAAAGTTGAATACCACCTAAGATGTAGTGTCTTAAGTTCAAGAGCTTCTACAATATGATACAAGTTCAAACTAAATTAAAAGTCAAAATGTAAGAAATACTTTATCTGAATACTAAGACAACTAAACAAATTGAGAGATAAATGAAAGTGTGGGTCACAAAATTGCCAAGAAGCTCACCACAACTTCAAGATGATCCAAACTCAGACTTAAAGCTCCATGAGGTGCGCTCGTACAAGGAATCTAATATGCACCACAAAAGAGTACAACAAGTGTAGTATGAGTACAAAACCACGTGTACCCCATATGTATCAAACACTGACAGCGAAGAAATAGTGACAAGAGTATATAGAAAATCATCCTTTAATTTTTAAAGTTTGGATTATACTTATCAGCCAAGTTTCATCAAATAGGGATAATCAAATACCACGTATTTTCCAAACACCAATGAAGCACATAATCAAACATAATGAATGATATAATGAAATACAATGCAATGTGACACCATGAAATATATACCTCAAATACCAAGTTCTCTCTCAACTGTATACACATGATACTTTTCAAAAATACATCGAGAATTCGTGACTCATAGGGGACTCGCGAGGTCCATATACCAACACGAACGATCACCACGTATCTTTACGGACGATCTCAACGCACTATCATAAAATATAACAATCCCAGCACGGACGATCTTCACGTGCCCAACTTATAATCATAATTTGTTCTCAAAATGGACGATCTCCACGTGTCAGACATTTACTCATACTCACTCTAATATCAATGCCTGTGCACAATATAATATCAACAAAAAAAGGATGATGATGTGTCTCAATCAATCAAATGTCGGTATGACATATAACCACCTCAACTATCACAAATATACGAGTTCAAATAAGAAACACAATCACACAAAAGAAACCAAGTCAATAATACATCAGCTAATTTTCATATGTTTTGGCATTCTCGGATTACAATCCATCGTTTTATAGTAATCAACTTTTCCTTTATAACACCGGTACTCATACCTATGCCCATCACATCATTAGTACGAGACCCCCAACTTTCTCCCTTATCCATTGTCTATTCCATTTTTAATCTTTAATTAGAAAAACATCTCTCAACGAAGTCTCGAAAGTCTTAACATACCTCCAATGCAGAATAGCATATCACAAATCTTCAAGAATTGTCTTTTCCTTTCGCAAAACTTTAGAACGTTCTCAATCTATCAAATATGCATTATTTGTAAGTAAACAAGTACGTAAACATACATAATAGCATTCTTCTATTCCGGACTCCCAACAAAATTGAATCTAGTTCCACAATGACAAATATGAAATTTTATTTTTAAAAAATCAAAATCAAGATCAAAACCAAGCACACGACCAGTAATATCAACTATGAGATGTTGAACCTTAACCACCAAACATATTAAAATAATAATTTATCTAGCCAACAATCAAAATTTTAAAAACCAAAATGTTGAGTTTTTTTGTGTGGCTTACCTGAAGCATTCTTCACTTTTATTTTTTCGTCGATGTCGCTGTGAAGAGAGAGCTCTCTTCGGTGGGGAGCCCTTCTCCGCTAAAAAGAATATGAACTTGTTTGACATTATTGCTAAAACTTGTTTATTTTTAAAAGAACTTTTTAAAAATAGCCTTTTAGAAAAATGCTTTTGAAAATAAGCAATTTGTGTTTGGCTAATTCATTTGAAAAGTGCTTTTCATAAGCAAATTGTGTTTGGTGTTGTAAAACTAAAGTAAAATAAGACAAGAAATGTAGAAGATGAAAACAATAGAAATAGGGAGACAAGATATGAGAGCTTTTCTTATTCTTCAAAGTATTCAAGTGTATACAATATGAACCCTTATGCCTCTATTTATAGTGTAACATAGAGGCATACAAAAGGTTCGTCATAAACATGACATTAACATGAATATAATGGAGGAGGTTATAGAAGTGAAAGGTTACAAGAATAATGGTTATAAAGTTGGAGGTTATGGAAGTTACGGTTATCTTCATAATGGAGGAAAGAAATGGAGATAATGGGAGAGAGGAACTTCTTGGTGTAGTGGACATCCACACTATAATATTTTATAACACTCTCCCATGGATGTCCATAGATAATATGCCTCGTTCAAACCCTACTAGGAAAAAACCCTGTGGGAAAAAATCCTAGTGAAGGAAAAAGAGTACACATATCTTTTAATACGCTTTGAATGTTGTCTCGTTAAAAACCTTACCAAGAAAATCCAATTGGGATAAAACCATGGTTAAGGAAAAGAGTACAACGCGTATTTTTCTCACCCTGATAAAAACTTTACTTGATATCTCGGAGACGATGCATT
Organism: Solanum tacnaense; assembly: GCA_029582525.1. Lineage (NCBI taxonomy): Eukaryota > Viridiplantae > Streptophyta > Magnoliopsida > Solanales > Solanaceae > Solanum > Solanum tacnaense. The sequence goes on from JAJOOD010024914.1 coordinate 4,201, forward strand.
CCAGTCTTATATCACAACTTCTCAAATATTGATGTTGGCAATCCTTAGTGAATAAGTTTACAAGATTATCACTTGAATAGGTCTTTGAACGTCAATCTCACCATTTTGTGGAAGATCATGTTTGAAAAAGACTTTTGGTGAAATATATTTTATCCGATCTCCTTTGATTGTATACTCCCTTCAATTGAGCTATATATTATTTTCGTATATGGTGGCTGGAATATTGTTTTCAAAGAAAATCACATATTTTCTTAATATGATAGATCATGATTCCAACCAAACACACTCCTGACTTAATTCACAGATCAATATTATTTCTACTTGATTTGAAGAAGTGGTTACTAATGTGATTCTTTGAATTTCCAAGATATTGGTGTGTCTCCATATGTAAAAAATAGTCCATTTGCGATCGAGCTTTATGCATATCAAATAAATATTATGCATCTACATAATCAAATCATTTCTGACTCGGGGATTGATCATTTCAATTTTATTGAAGCTCGTCTTTTCTTCTGAAAGAAAATCACACATCTTCTATGTGTTGAGTCACTTGCTTTGTTAGTTTCTTGTCATAACTTGAATGATAGTATGACAATCCTTTCACATAACTTTCGTTATGTATATCAAATAATCTTCTAGCATTTGCATAACCAACAATCTGTAAGTGCACCAATTGCACTAATACATGACATTTTAAATCATTTTTATGAGATCAAATAGATTCTTTCTCTGTGTTAAGCAGTTTCAAAACTATTGGGTACTAAATGGAATTGCTTTAAGACCTTTTAAATCCTTCAAGGATTTTCATATAACCTTCATCGTCTAGTTAGGCATAATATTCATTCAGTATGCATAGTTAAGTATTTCATCTATTGCCAGACTGAAACAAGTCTCATTGATGGACCATTGAAGAATATATCTACATTTAATAATGTCAGGATTTTTGCTAAAACCATTTATGCCCCGAAGCACAAACCACACTTTATATCTTACGGTTATACTTTCGCACAATAATTCATTTGTACCAGACATTATATTTTGATCCATGAACTATAAGATCAAAAACATCACTTTTCTAAGTGAAACAAAATATACTTGAATAATGCCAATCATTTATCTGTCCACACTAGATGACAAATTCGAATTAAGATCATCGTAACCATTTATAGCATTGAGTGCTACTTCATATCAAAGATACCGTCGACAGTCATTTTGATATCGATTCCAATAAGACATAACTTATCGAGATCTCTTCATTTTTCATCATTTCCATGTACCTGAACATTTGCCAAGGTTTTATGAAGTGTTATGTCATAGTGCTCTTTCAAAGCACTTAACTCACTATCATGACCATTTTGATAATTTGCTCCTCTCCTTCCTCAAGGAGTTTTACGTTTGGAATCGATTGGTCTATCATGCTTCTGGCGTACCATAGACTCTGTCCTTCAAGGACTATTTATTTGAGCATTTGAAGCTTAATTAAAATATTAGGTCAGCAAATACATCTGACAAATTATTTGCAACATTTTGCAAATGAATTATCTCTTGAACTTCAAGTTCACATTTTTTTTAACGAGGATCTAGATAATTCACCCCACACATAATTTTCAGCTACTAAACATATCTCCCCCTAATGTTAGGAAATCTAACATTTACCCCCAACCTCATTTGGGGATCCATCTTTGTGCGTGGTGGTGCATTAAAATCACATGTGCACACATTAAATTTTTAGACTGAAATTATTTGGTTCCTGACCCTGAACCAATTGTGATGGGAGAACCTTGTTGGCTTGATGCATACACGTTAAATAAACTCATCTCATACCAAAATTTTATTTGAGAGATTTGTTCTCATAATCAATGGCTAACTATAATTGGAGGTAAACAATTTCTGCTAAACCATCCAATATTATCAACATAATTTTATAGTTTGGAACTGTGCTCTTAATTTAATAATTTGAGCAAACAACATTACAAAAACCAATTTGTAAGTTGATACAAATGCACATGTAACCATACCATAGATGCATCTATTAAATCATAATAGTAAGCGATCCACATGGCAGGTGAACGGGCCCATATTCACCTTTTCATATGTTCCAAATAATTTCAAGGGATACAATCCCATCCTTAGCTGGTACAATGATATTTTATCATGAGAACAAGCAACACATGAGAATTCTTGAAGAATCTTTTATTTCTTCAACATATAACCACATGAATTCTCAATTCTTTTGCATCACATTTGAATCGAAATGGTCAATCGGTTATGCCAACTGATATTTATTCTAGTAAACTAGAAGTTTACTTTTGCATGTGATTCCATCATCATACCTATATTTGTATACAACAAACAAGAGAAAGGTGGGTAAGTTTTTATGTAAATATTCATAACCCGCTTTGATTGTAGTAATCTGAAGATATTTAATCTTTCAATAATTTACAGTCTCAATATAATAATTTTTTTCAATTCCTCCGAAACTTAAAAAGTTTCTTTTGAGACTTACTACAACCTCAATATTATGAAATATTTTCATTTCTGGATAGTAACAAATTAGTTCTTCCGAAACTCTTAATTAAGTTTGTATATTGCCACAAATTTCACAACACCATTCTTATGGTGACCTTCTCCTTCAAGGAGAAAATTATTATTATTGTCATGGTTAAAATTATTACATGCAAGACTTATTTCTTGACAACCAATGACAAATTTGTGTTGCCACACAACAACATTTATTTTGGTCATGAGCACAACCTTTATAGAAAAGAATTATTTCTTTCTTTTGTCCTCCAATAGTCATAATAAAACATACCACAATATTTGTGTAGTACTCAAAGTATATGACTAAATGACCATTTATGTCAAAATATTTCTTTTCAATCTCTCAAACCTCCCGTAGAGGTGAGATGTGACATTTATCCAACAATACATGAACATGTTCTCATCCATAAGAACACAAGTCACATTTTCTTTAAGAAATGGACCATAACCATTTGAACATGCTCCATAAGTTTTTTATTAGAAACTCATTGTCATGCTTTTCCATTTATCAAATTTATGTGACTCACCTCAACATCACTTTAAGAGGTCAAATGTACCAAATGTACTACCACTTTGTATTCCTTTATTTTGATGGAGGATTTACAGAACTTTTCAAATTGGGTTGCACCAACAACAATGTGGCCAATAACTTTTCATACCACTTTAATGGATAAAAATTACCTTCACATTTTGAAGGATCATCTTAAGAACACATATTGTTATTCCTTTTAATGATGACCATTAACATTTTACCACGCCTATATGCATACATTAAATCATTTGTCATCTTTTAGACATGTTATACACTGCTACCACATTCACATAAGAGAATGGAGCAAATCAATTGGGTGGATTTCATGACTTTTCACCAAAAGTTCATCATTTTGCCTTAGTCATCATCATATTATCACTATAGTGCATTAGGACTTAAACTCAATGTCTTATCCATATAAAGAAGCCCTAGCCCATAAATCAATGGGACTTGAACTCAACATATTATTATCATGACGCACCGAGACTTTAACTTGATGTCTTACCCACTTGGCGCGGTGAAACTTGAATTCACTGTCTTACCCTCAATCAATGTCTTAATAAACCAAATGTATTACCAAAAAATAAATATTGAATACCATAAATATAATCTGAATTTGACTTAAAATTGAGTAAAACTAAACAAAACTAATTAATTAGAACAACATGTTGGAACCATATAAAAGTCTCAAGTTAAAATAAATTAAAACATTTTAATAGTCCCTCTCAACATTGTTATGAAGATTATCATAATTTACTAACCATTTTAAAATAACCACAAAATAAGCTTTGTTAGTACAAATAATATATAAGATATGAAGTATACCATGCAACCGAAGAATTACTAGGATAATTCATAAAAATCAAGAAATACCTACCATTGATTTTTGACGGAGAATGAGCAACTCGTGCTAATACCATGTTGTAAAACTAAAGCAAAATAAGATAAGAAATATAGAAGATGAAAACAATGGAAATAGGGAGACAAGAGACTTTTCTTATTCTTCAAAGTATTCAAGTGTATACAATATGAACCCTTATGCCTCTATTTATAGTGTAACATAGAGGCATACAAAAGGTTAGGCATAAACATGACATTAACATGAATATAATGGAGGAGGTTATAGAAGTGAAAGGTTACAAGAATAATGGTTATAAAGTTAGAGGTTATGGAAGTTATGGTTATCTTCATAATGGAGGAAAGAAATGGAGATAATGAGAGAGAGTAACTTCTCGATGTAGTGGACATCCACACTATAATATTTTATAACATTTGGCTTATTTTTTTTAAAAAAATACTTTTGAGTTTTGAGAGTCAAATTAGGAAAAAAGGCGAGTATCTATGTGTTTTTAATATTAAGATTATTTATAAAGAGAAAATGTTTTAAATATCTAATAAGAAAAACTTTAATTAAATTTTTATTTTAATTAAATTAAAATGCACATATTCAATTTTTTCAATCAAATCTGTTACCTTAATAAGGAGTTGAAATCTTTAATTATTATTTTTTATTTTTTAAAAAGATTTTGTTGAAAAATATTGAAAAGAATAATCTTTTTGTTATTTGTTACCTATATTTTTTATTCATTCATTAGCTATTATATAAAGTTTTTTGTATAATCCTCTAGAGTTAAAATAAAATTCAAATTCAAATAAAATAATACATAAATTAAGAAAGAAAAATTTGTTATTTGTTATTTGTTATTTTTTTGGAGGACTGAAATATTTAACTGTTATTTTTTTAGAATCCTGCAAAAATATTGTTGATACCTTTATTTCTAATTTTGTAAAATAATTTATCAAATATAAATTAATAATATATTACATAAAATAAAATAAAAATTTATTATATGAAAATAAAAAATACAATTCTTGCATGAAACTTAACCAAACTTATGAGATATGTTAATTAATTAATAAGAGATATACTGGTAAACATGTAGATATGGAGGGATATTTAGTCTTCAAAAATATAATTTTATGTTTCTGCTTTTTTTTAGAAGTAGAAATTTTTAGTTTCTTCCAATAGCAGAAAAACTGCTTCTGCTTCCATTTAAAAGCAGTTTTAAGGATTTGTCAAACGCTTGATTATTAAAACAAAATTACTTTCTCAAAAAAAAAAAACTTATTTTTATACATGGACCAAGTGAAATACAGTATTAATTAAATTATGGATTTCACCCATTAACCACCAACTAAATTAATTATTTTTTAAAAAATAACCATCAATTAAATAACTATAGTTGAACGAATAATTCAAAATTCTTATTTAATATTTACGAGAAGAGTCAAAATAGTTTTACTGATCATAACGATCTGACGGGTTGTTACATCATCTACCACTAAAATAAATGTTCGTCCTCGAACGGGTAAAGAATATGAAGTACCTAAAAGCTCAAAGCTGGGAATATCTGATTCGCATGTCCGACTTGGTCTCCTCATTAGCCTTCTCAATCAGGCGATACTTTCATTGAACCTTATTAGAAGTAATTTCTTTCGATCTCAACTTTCGAACTTGCCTATCCAAGATGATTATCAGCTTCTTCTCAAAGGTCAAATTTTGATTAATTAACATTGAATTACATGAGCATCATCCTGATAATATTTTCAACATTGAAAATGAAATACAGGGTGAACATCCGACAAATCAGGTGGCAAAGCCAACTCGTAAGACACCTCACCAATATGCTCAACAATCTTGGAAAGATATTGGGCTCAACTTGCCCTTCTTTTCAAATCTCATCACACCTTTCATGGGTAGTCGAACCTTCAACATAACCCGTGCTCCAATCATGAACCTTTCAATCAGTATAACTCTTTTGTCTACTTTGAGTCATGAGAAACCGGTTCTAATTTAACTTGACATTGTCCAAGAACTTCCTCAATAAATTTGTGCTCCACACCCTAACTGCAAATGCACTAGACCAACCAATCGGAGATCAACATGTCCTACCATACCATGCCCGATTGATGTCATCTCAATGTTCGAATGGTAGCTATGATTGTATACAAACTCTCTGCTAATTATAAAAATTTATCCAAAACAGTTAACTTCCTTCAATCTAAACCACTCCTTAGCCAAGGTGTCTGCAAGACTTAGTTGAGAAAACTTTCGTGTGAACGTGAACCCAATAAGAGAAAGCAATACAAATTTCTTCATTTTTTCGGTACTGTACAAATAATACAAAATACAAGGGGAGAGCTAACTATTTTAGCCATTTTGGGTTATGTTTAAAAACATATAAATCCTCAACCTGCAACACCCGGGTGAAATCTCTAACCCCGAACAGCCCTGCAATAGCTGTAATCCCCCGCACTGGCCTATTGCCATCCCTACAGCTGAATCTCCGTCCGTTCAGTTTGCAAACGCTACCCACTAGCTGTCTTAGAAGTTCAATCGATGCTTCGGAGAGTGAGAAGAGTCCGGTTAAGGCTCGATTTGGCTGGGGAGAAAAAAATTGAGGAAAAAAACAAAATATTGTTAGGGAAAAATTGTGAGTTAGGTGATCTTACTTTTAAAAATATTTGCTCGATTTAGCAATTGTTTTTTTTTTGTAGTGACGGAAGAAAGTTACAAATTGGTATATACATCTTGAAATGAGGGAACGTGACAAACATGAATGATGCAATTTGTGTGAAGACAACATAGCATTACGATTATCTTCTGCAAATCATGGGCTTTAAAATTTTAGAAACCTTTAATTTGTGACCGCATGGGCAGAAAGCATTACAAAGGGTGAGGATTGGATGGTTTGAGTGGGTGAAGAGGAAACAATAAACTTAAAAAAATCACTTTTGCAACTTGTTTTCCTTGCTTCCACGAGAAAAGTTATTTTCCTCATTTTTAAGGACTTTGTTTTCCTAAAGAGGAAAACATTTTTATCAACCAAACAAAGAAACTTTGGAAAACATTCCCCATACCAAACATAAATGCTATGATAATTTCAGCCTCACCATAAACATAACTCCAAAATGCGACAAGAGGGAGTTGCTCGAATGATAAACACCTCCCACTTTCAACCTTAAGGCGGTAAGTTCGAGTCATCATGGGAGAAAAAGGTGGGAGCTCTGAGGGAGGGTAAAAAAAACTCTTCAAAATGCAAAGAGAAAAATATTGAAAACACCCCTAAATTCGATGTAAATTATTAGTTTCATCCTCGAACTATTGATAGCCTTAAAAACACCTCATTACTTGACTAACTGAACTTAAATACACTCCCGATCTTGTAATATGAGTGAAATACACCCATATATTCTCTCCAATTTTAGGAGTGTTCTCAACACTTCTCTCGATTTTTTATTAAGAGTCCCATGCTATTACAAGAGTTTGAGATCACTTGTTATGTCATGTTGTAAATCAGAAGTATATCTAAGTTTAGTTAGTCAAGTAAATATGCGCTCTTACAGTAGTCAGACGAAACAAATAATTTACGTCAAGTTAATGAAAAAACACATCACTTATCGCATAATTACAACGGTAGAGAGATCCCTTAGCCATTGAAATCCTAAATGATCCCTCTTCTAGTCTTTCTTTTTTCCCCTATTGTAGTTGGAATATTTAAAAAGTCACAACACCTATTCTTAGTAGTTATCTTCTGAATTTAGGCATGGCATTTAGAATATTCTTTTTGATAGTATTTTCAATTAGGGAGCCATATGTTCCACTCTCCTTCTTCCCCAATTAAATACCCCATAAAAAATTAAGAAGGAGAAATTATTCTCCTCTTTTCTTTTTTTAATTAAGATAAAGTTAAGACATAATTTATGAATATATCTGAACCAATAGGAGATCGAAACATAGATATGCTCTAACGTGAAGCCATCAGAGGATCTTCTACTGCATAAAAAGCAGCTTAAAGTATATATGCTTTTTATTAATTTAATATCCAAAAGGGAACTTTGACAATTGTGGACTAAATTAAAGATATTTCCACTATACCAAAGAGATGTCACACATTCCTATAAGTGTTCAGATTCCACTTTGTGGGGCATGCATTTTATTATACCTTATAAAATAACTACTCCATCTATCTCAAATTTTCTATCGTAATTTTTAAAAATAATTGTTTCAGTTATAATTAATTTATCAGCGATCACTAGTTAATTTGTCGCTAATTCATAACTAAATGAAATTAGCATGAGATTTAGTTTTTTGTTATTTAACTACAAAATTGTATCTGTCATTTTCTAATAGTGTTGCCTCCTAGCTTCTAGATGTGAAGTTATGAGATCAGTTTAATTTTAAAAAAAAATAAAAAATAAAGAAGCATATTTTTGTTACATAAGCACGAATAACACATCACATAATCATATGCTAATTAACCCAATCATTAAGCTCTTTTGTCTCTTAATCAGCACACTAATATATCTACTAACCTCCTCCCTCACACCATCCATTCCAATTTTATCCTTGGATTCTTATTGTTGGATTCCTATTTTATTTTATTTAATTTTTTGGATTCCAATTGTTGGTCAGTTTTTGTGGCATTTTGTTCTCTATATTTTATATTAGACACCTCCACATTTCACCACAAAAATGTTTCAACGGTAGGAGTCATTTAAATGTTTATCATTTTAATATTCTTTTAGGCAACAAAAGAAGAGCTAAGAATGAAACCTTACACCTTGAGGATATTGTGGTGAGGAATATTTGCTTTGGATGTCCACTTTAAAATTATCAGAATCTGAGTTCGTTATCTGTAAAGTTGTTTTTTTTAAATACTCAAATTATCTCTTTGTGGACTTATCAGTAAATTATAAATATTAAATGATTAAAATCTCAAAAAATATTTAAACAAAAAAAAAACCTAGCACATCACTGATGCAATATATACACTGATAGTTATTAATCGTAGGTATAATTTATCCTATATTGTTTACTTTAGGAGTAGCTAGTAAAAGGTACACCAACCGATATTAAAATGTGTTTTAGAATTTACTTTTTTAATCTTTTTTGACATCTTTACATTGTGAGGGGGTTAATTTCATAGAAGGTCAACGTACTTACAATTTATTAAATTTTATATATAAATTTATGTTTGTTTGGCCTTTATCTAGTGTAAATTGGACGAAAAGTTCCTATTATTTTTTTAAAAAAATCATTTCAAAACTTTACAGCAATAATATAATTGCGTTAAATAGGGTATTTATAACTTGCTCTTCATATAAATATGAATAAAGACTTTAATGACTTTGAATACAATGACATTAACTCAATTACCACAAAATTATGTTATTGCAATAATATATACTGCCTATAAACGAAAAATCTATTACCACTAAATGTCTGTTTTTACTGAATAATTGACTTAAAATTAATTGGTTGTACTATCCATCATAGAGACAGGTTGAAGGAAATAATGGAACAGTGGGGAATACATGATGTGATGGTACAATTTTAAAGTGATTTGCCAATCAATATATGTATGATTGAAGCTGGCAGATGCTTCTCTTACCCTTGTAATGAGATCATATGATGGCTACCATTGATAGAAATCCTAATAACAGAATTTCCCTTTATAGATGTTGCAATGTGTTTAATAGGCACTAAACTCTACAAAGTACAAACCTTTCCCTTTTAGGAGTTATCGGTTATGCAAGCCCAGCTTCACCTTTATTCCATAGATTATATATATGATTCTTTTTTTTTCTTTTTCAATATGCGTGTATTCATACAGTGATATTTAGAGTGACATAAGTCTCATATTAATTGAGAAATAGACGGGAGGTTTGCTTATATGAGCTTGGACAATCCTCTCCTTATGAGGTAGTTTGCTTATATGATTTGGGACAATCTTCTCCTCATGAGTTAGCTTTTGGGTTGAGTTAGGCCTACGTGTCATATATA
>JAJOOD010024915.1:0-14536 GCA_029582525.1 Solanum tacnaense
TGACCAAGGGAGAAATAATGATAACAACCATCCCTTTTATAATAGATATGAACTTTTTAGTGTTAAACCGAGGACATAAGCAGAGAACTGGACAGGTTAGGACTTAAGCAAAATACGGAAGACATGAATTAAACGACTCACTATCCACAATAAAGAAACTTAGCTAGTAATACTAACCCACTAGAACAGAAGGCAAAACATGAGCTTTTGACAAAGAAGAACAAATTTAAACCAAGATGAAAACAATAAGATGAGTTTCAACACAAGACAAGGGTTGAAATGAAACCAAACAGAGGAATATGACACATACTCATCTAAATGCACTTTCCACACAACAACAAGATATGCTAAAATCTAATTCATGAATTAAGTTAAGACTTAAATACCAACGAGATATATATATATATATATATATATATATATATATAACATACCAAGATAGGAACAGACCACAACCAAGACAAAATCAAGATTTAGGCTAAAACATATAAACCAAATTTATACACAAAATTTATATAAGCTTATGAATTCGAGATAACTACAATCTGGTTATTTGAACAAGAGGGGCTACAGATAACGGCCATTCGAAATCGAAAGAAATGAAGAAAAAAAATTCACTTTTCCAACTAATATCCATTTCAAAACCGAACAAGTCAAAAGAAAAGAGCAACATTATTGTCTACAGATGTGCAGATTAGGCAAACATTGAGAGAGTCTCTAGTCATGAGTCACAAAATTTAAAAAAAGAAAAGAAAATCAAATCAGCCGATAGACAATAAAGAAAATAAAACTGTGCGATTAATGCAATCAATATTACGACCAAAAATGATCATGAGATCCTTAGCTCAAACAGGAATTTAAGCAAAGCAAAGATACAAGGATTTTACCTCTTCTTGGGCAGCGAACTTGACAACGATCTGAGAGCAGGGATTCTTCTACCAAGAAATCTTAATATGAACAGCAAACAAGAATTCTGGGCAGAATTAGAGCAACTACCTTTTCGGAATTTAGAATCAACGGACTAAAATGTGAAATTCTAAAGTGTAAAACCTATTTGCCGAAAACTCAAACTCAAAAAAAACTCTCCCTCAACAGTGATTAAAATAGATGAAAATTAGGGGGAAATCGCGTGAAATTTCAAATTTTAAAATTTGAATTCATTATGCCCCTTTTCACGACAACCGTAGAAAGCTTTGAAAAAATCCCCTAAAATGGGGGAAAGGGGACGTGAGGGTGATGGGTCTGCAGGGTATGAGTTCTTGCAAGGTAGGAGACGCAATTTCCGGGTTGATTTAGCATGAAGAAGACGAAGGCAAGTATGGGGGTGGGTTCGTTGTTTTTTTCACGCCAAGAAGAAGAGTAAGGGGATGGGTCGGGTAGTTTGGCTTGCTGTAGTATTGTATTGGAGGGTTTTGGATTTGTTGTGAAGTTGGGCTACTGACATTAATGTGAGAAAGGGAGAAATGGGCAGGGAATTTGAAATGAAAATGGGCCCAAAATTGGCCTATTGAATTGGGTATGGGTGAGGTAAAAAGGGGCTAGTTTTGAATTAAGAATTTGGTCAAATTGATTGAAATCGTAGCCAATTAAAATTAAGAACTTAGTCAAATTGAATTTAATTAGCAAATTCGACTTATAATTAAAGATGACAAATTAATATAATTAATTAATGAACTTCCTAATTAAATTGATTATAAAATAATTAATTTAATTACAAACTAATTAACTAGAAATTATAACTATAACTTAAACTAAAGTAAATTAGTAAAATACTTAACTAAAATGTAAATCTTTTGAGATAATTTTTTATATTTATAAAATAACGTGATTGTTAGAATATACATATTTATTATTTAAAATTATTAAAATTATTAAAGGACGAAATTTCTTTAGAAATAACTTGAAAGTATTTTGAATTTCATAAAACTCATTAATTCAAAATTTATAACCATCACTAAATAAAATATTTAAAATATAAAGTGTTTTGAGATGATTTTTAAATATTCATAAAATACATTAATCATATACATAATTATATAAAACATATATATTATTTAAAAATTATAAAAATGACACAACTATTTAAAATAACTTGCAAACTATATTTATTTATTTTTATTTTATTTTTTGAAATTTTATAAAACTAATTATTTTAACTCATTTGAAATTGAAGAAGCTCGATGATAAATCTATAATGTGGAGGTAAAAAATTGGGTGTCAACAGCTATCCCTTTGACTTGGATTGATGAAAGAAATTCGAGGCAAATGAAATTGACGAATCCAATTTTGGCCGACTACATCTTCAATTTTAGGAAAGGGATTTTGGTATGGACTTTAGGAATTATGGCCGAACCTCATTATCAGGTTTCCTACATATCTCAGGCTATATGAGAAATCAGGCCACTTGTAGTTCGATACGCTTGATTTGATGCACGATTATGAAAGAATTCAAAAGCTATCCCGATATCGAATTATGAAGAGACCGGAATGCTTGAGAATAAGATTTGAGAGAGGATGTCGGAATACAGCCGAGTTTTCAACATTGAGCTCGCCTACATATCCTTAAACCTTAGGAATTAGGCTGTTTGTAGTTCGACTCGATTGATTGAAAAGGAAATCTATTATGCTAGATAACCTTTGTTTCTGGAAGAGTGACAAGTAAGTCAAGTATGGAAAGGAGGCTTGTAATCTCTTAGCCATGAATCTGGCGCGCTTCACATCCATAATTAAGAACTTACACAGACATAATTTCCACAACACTTGGTGTATTGTCACTCAGATTGGAAAGCTGCCTCTGGTGAGAGTGGAAAGTTTTCTAGATGCGAAATTCGAACTGATAAACCCAAGGAAATACCCACATGCCTTTTGATAGAGGTGTGGTTTAATTGTGGTGGAAGTCGCTCCTCAGCTCGCGTCCTAAGAGTTTGATACTCCTCTTTGGACTATGTCCCAGTTCGCTGCTAAGAAAAGTTTCACGTTGTGTTGCATCTCTTTTGATGTTGTCCGCACCTGTGGTTTGGTTTGACAATTCATCCTCTTGGATGCTCTCGACAAAAATTGAGATAAAACTCATTAGCGTAAAATATAATTCAAATGGAGAGAGAGTGCCTTTTTACCATTTTCACCCTTAATTGCTCTCCTTGAATATTTAATGACGGCTTCTTTCAGTTTGACGTAAAGCAAATAAAGCTCGTATCTCATATTTTCAATATAATTCTTCAATGTACTCTTCTTTTGATATCGAAGCAGTAATAGACTGATGTAATATGTTGGTGGTTCTCTTGATGGTCTGAATATGCAATGGCCCTCTTGGCGGCTTGAATATGAATGGCCCTCTCGGCGGTTTAAATATGAATTGCCCCCTTGGCCTTTGTACAGGATGGCCCTCTTGGCAATATGAATATGCAATGGCCCTCTTGGCGGTTTGAATATAAATGCCCCTCTTAGCGATATGTAATGGCCCTCTTGGTGGCTTGAATATGATGGCCCTCTTGGCAATTTGAATATGAATGGCCCTCTCGGCAATTTAATATGCAATGGCCCTCTCGGCATTTTGAATATGCAATGGCCCTTGCGGCAATTTCAATATGCAATGGCCCTCTCGGCATTTTGAATATGCAATGGCCCTCGCGGCAATTTGAATATAAATGGCCCTCTCGGCGGTTTGAATATAAATGGCCCTCTCGGAAATTTGAATATGTAATGTCGCTCTCGGCAATATGATTATGAATGGCCCTCTCGGCAATTTAATATGCGATGGCCCTCTCGGCATTTTGAATATGCAATGGCCCTCTTGGCATTTTGAATATGCAATGGCCCTCTTGGCGGTTTGAATATGTAATGACTATGAACGTCGTCTTTCATCAATATTTGATATGATGATAGGTACTTTTTATCATAACATCATTTTCATCGTTATCTCGCAACCTTAGGTGGTAGATACTCTTCTTTAATCTGTCAAATACCTCTTTGATCAAATGAAGATGTAACACTCACTAATAGATATTCGTTGGATATGTTCTCCTGAACTAGTTGGTTGATAAATATAGCTCATTTGATGATCTTATTATACCCTGCATCCACAAAAACATGTTAGTTTTGGAACACTGATTTGTGTTGAAGTCGCCTTGCTCCTGGTCTCGTTATCTCTGGAACTTTGTCTGGTAGGTCCAATGAATCGCAGTAGACAAAAGACAAGATCATATTAAAACATTTGCTAGGTATGAAGTTTTTAATAGAAAATTTAAAGAAAATCTCTGCCAATTAACTGTCACGACATGCACGACAGGAACAAAACCATTTGTCTCAGATTTTGACATGATAGGTAGCTTGCTGGCAACTTAAAACGTTTTAAGAACACGTCAATTTGAGGCAATTGAATTTGACTTCAAAGGTCCGAGTATCCTTGATGGAATTTTTGAGGTCCTTCTCAAAAATTTTGTCCCAGTTAGATGTTTCAAAGATAAATCTGATGATGATCACGGTAGTCTTGAATTTGAGATCTCCTCGAAATTATTCCCAGTTGCATATTTCGGTATGATCATTGCCTCTTGTTTGTAGGAAATGACTCTTCTTGTAGAATTTTTGAGGTCCTCTCAAAAATTCTGTCCCAGTTTCCATTATGAGGGGAAATGGAAATCTTATTGGAAATATGACCGAACCCTTGTGGTGCCTACGTATCCTGTTGAGGCAGGAATTAGGTCAAACGTAGTTCCCATCTCGAGAAGTGACAAAAATAGAAAATTTGATAAGGAAATGACCGAGGCCGACATAGACCGCCTACGTATCTCTTTCTTGAGAATTCAGGTCGAACGTAGTTCAAGTACAAGGGGAATGTTTCAAAACATAATGTGACAATGATTACAAACAAATTGCAATTACAAGGAAATAAAGAAAAGAAGTATCATCCCTCAAATGTAGTATCTCTTGACGGCATCTGAATTGATAGTTTTGCGCCACACCTGACCGTCCATCTCTGCTAGAACCAAAGCTCCTCTTGATAGTACTTGTGGATGACATACGGTCTTTGCCAGTTAGGTGCAAATTTTCGTTTATATTCCTCTTGATGAGGGAAAATGCATTTCAACACCAATTGGCCTACCTAAAATGTTCGAACTCTTACTTTCTTGTTGAAAGCGCGAGTCATTCTCTGTTGATACAACTGGCCATGACAAACAACACTCATTCTTTTCTCATCAATCAATGTTAACTGCTTATATTGGTCACGAACCCACTCGGCATCACTCAATTTAGCTTCCTGAATAATCCTTAAAGATGGTATCTCAACCTCAGCTGGTATCACTGCTTCTGTTCCGTATACCAATAGATAAGGAGTTGCTCCAGTTGAGGTTCGAATTGTAGTGCGATAACCTAGCAAAGCATAAGGCAAATTTTCATGCCAACATTTGTAGTTGTCAATCATCTTTCTCAGTATCCTCTTAATGTTCTTATTAGTAGCTTCCACAGCTCCATTCATCTGAGGGAGATATGCAATTGAATTGCGATGGGTATTTTTGAATTGTTCAGATATCTCTTTCATCAAGTGACTATTCGATTTACTCCATTGTCTGTGATGATAGACTCTGGAACTCCAAAACGACATATCAAATTGTTGCGAACAAAATCGGCCACAACTTTCTTTGTCACAACTTTGTAGGAAGCAACTTCGACCCACTTTGTGAAGTAATCAATGGCAACCAAAATGAACCTATGACCATTAGAGGCAGCAGGCTCAATCGGTCTAATAACATCCATGCCCAGGCTGCAAATGGCCAAGGGGAACTCATCGCATTGAGCTCGTGGGGTGGTACTTTGATCAGATCTCCGTGTACCTAGCATTTATGACATTTTTGGACAAATCGACGACAATCATTTTCCATAGTCATCCAAAAGTATCCTACCCTTAAGATTTTCTTTGCTAATGTAAACACATTCATGTGCGTCCCACACACTCCAACGTGCACTTCTTCAAGCAATTTTGTGGCTTCTGCAACATCCACACGTCTCAGTAATCCCAAATCGGGTGTCCTCTTATAAAGAACCTCTCCATTCAAAAAGAAGTTGTTTGGCATTCTTCGGATTGTTTTCTTCTGAATACTTGTTGCTTTTTCCGAATATTCGCCAACTTCTAAGTACTTTTTCACATCTATATACCATGGATTCCCGTCCTATTCTGCTTCCACATGTGAACAATGTGCTGGTTGTTCTTTTAACACTATCTCAAGTGGATCGATATAACTTTTTTCTGGGTGTTGTATCATGGATGATATGGTTGCAAGGGCATCAGCAAGCTCGTTCTGTATTCTCGGTGTGTGTCTGAACTCGGTCTTTCTAAATCTTTTGCATAATCTCCGTAACAATTGTACGTAAGGTAAGATTTTAGGATTCTTCACGGCCCATTCTCCTTGAACTTGATGAATCAACAAGTCTGAATCACCAATTATTAGTAATTCTTGAACATTCATGTCAAGAGCCATTCTAATGCCAAGAATACATGCTTCGTACTCAGCCATGTTATTAGTGCATCGGAATCTGAGCTTTGCTGTTGCTGGATAATGTTGCCCCGATTCGGATATCAACACTGCTCCAATTCCTGATCCTATAGAGTTTACTGCTCCATCAAAGAACATTCTCCATCCAGGATATGATTCTAATATGTCTTCCCCTACAAACAATACTTCTTTATCAGGGAAATATGTTCTAAGTGGTTCATATCCTTCATCTATTGGGTTTTCAGCAAGGTGATCGGCCAAAGCTTGCCCCTTGATTGCTTTCTGAGTCATGTACACAATATCGAACTCACTCAACAACATTTGCCACTTTGCTAGCTTTCCTGTGGGCATTGCCTTCTGAAATATGTACTTGAGCGGGTCCATCCTCGAAATGAGATGTGTTGTATAAGCCGACAGATAATGTCTCAATTTCTGAGCAACCCAAGTCAAAGCACAACAAGTTCTCTCTAAAAAGGTGTAACGGGCCTCATAGGATGTGAACTTCTTGCTCAAATAGTATATCGCTCTCTCCTTTCTTCTAGTCTCATCATGCTGCCCCAACACACACCCGAATGCATTGTCAGAGATGGATAAATACAATAGCAAAGGACTGCCCGCACGTGGTGGCACCAACACTGGTGGATGCGAAAGGTAACTCTTGATGGTGTCAAAAGCCTTCTGACATTCTTCGGTCCATTTGGTTGGTGCATTTTTTCGTAGTAACTTGAATATGGGCTCACATATCACCATTGATTGAGCTATGAATCGACTGATGTAATTTAGTCTCCCCAGAAAACTCATTACTTCCTTCTTAGTCTTTGGAGGAGGTAAGTCTTGAATTGCCTTAATCTTGGAAGGATCAAGCTTGATACCTCTTCTGCTAACTATGAATCTGAGTAACTTCCCTGCAGGTACTCAAATGCACATTTGGCTGGGTTCAACTTCAAATCATACCTACGTAACCTGTTAAAGAACTTTTCCAAATGTGTCAGGTGATCCGAACTCTCGCGGGATTTTATGATGACATCGTCCACATACACCTCAATTTCTTTGTGGAGAATATCATGGAAGATGGTGGTCATAGCTTCATGTAAGTGGCTCCAGCATTCTTAAGTTCGAACGGCATCACTCGATAATGGTAGACTCCCCAAGGTGTGATGAATGCTGTTTTTTCCGCATCTTTTTCATCCATTAGAATCTGGTGGTATCCCGAAAAGCAATCCACAAAAGATTGCAGCTCATGCTTAGCACAATTATCGATGAGTATGTGGATGTTTGGCAAGGGGAAATTATCTTTCGGACTTGCTTTGTTGAGATCCCGATAATCTACGCGTATCCTGATTTTTCCATCTTTTTTCGCCACCGGAACAATGTTAGCTAGCCAAGTGGGATACTTGGTCACTTCAACGACTTTTGATTCGATTTGCTTCATGACCTCTTCTTTTATCCTTAAACTCAGATCGGGCTTGAACTTTCTAGTTTTCTGCTTTACTGGACAGTACTCTGAATTGATAGGCAGCTTATGGGAAACAATATCAGTGCTTAACCCTGGCATATCATCATAAGACCAGGCAAACACATTGATGTATTGTCTGAGTAACTTGATCAATTATTCTTTTTCTGTTGCTGCCAAATGGACACTGACTCGGGTTTCTCTGACCGACTCATCATCTCCCAAGTTTATTGTCTCTGTTTCATCCAGGTTGGGCTTTTTATCGTCTTCAAGTTGCCTCAAGTCCTCGGTAAGGTGTTCAGGCATCATAATTTCCTCATCATATTCCTCACATTCATCTTCATCGACCTTACTTGGTTTGCCATGTTCATGACATGTCATGACATTGGCAGGTTTAGATTCATTTTTACTGAAAAGAACAACAAATCAACCATGTTAGATAGGAAGAGTTTAAATGTATTTATTGCAGAATAATTCGCAATGACAAGATATTCAATTTAAAATAAACGAGGCTTTCATTGGAATTTTAAAAAGGCATACAAACTTTGGTTATGACTCATGAGTCATTTCCTTTTTAAACATTACGATGAAAAATAAAGTGACATAAATGGTGGTTTCGGGCCTCGTCCGAACAACACCGATTTTTAAAATAAAACTTCAAATCTTGTCTTTGTCTACCAAGCTATTCGATGGATCATAAGTTGAGTGGCCACCCAATTCTGTAGCATTTCTCTAGGTCCAGCATCTCGGATGGTGGGTGTTGTTGTGCATTCTGCCGAGATCACAGCGCAATCTTCTTCATCAAACAATCTTCCCATCCCTTCCACTAGACCATCAATCTCAGGCTCTAAAGCTTTAGCAAGAAATGACTAGTACAATACTGGAATAGGCTTCGGTATATCACAGTCATGTTTCTTCCTTGTTTTTGCTTCAAATAATTCTTCCTCTGTTGGGGTATAACCGACACCGAAGAGGAAATTTTGAAGTGGTATAGGAAGAGGTTCAGATATGCCATCCAAATTCTTGCCTAACCCACGCCCAGATTCAAAACCACTTCTCAGCATAGTTGCGGCTAGCATTTTATACACTTGCGGCATTGGTACTTGCAGTGTCGTGTCTTCAAAAGCAGCATTCATTACCTCCACCATGTGAAAGTCAGTACCCTGAGAAGACTCTTCAATAACTGGAATGGAGAAACTAGGGTAACTATGATTACTCCCTTCACCATGGATGACGATTTCATGATCCTCCCAGATGAATTTCAAAAGTTGATGCAATGTGGATGGGACTGCTCCAACAACATGGATCCATGGTCTTCCTAGCAATAAATTGTAGATTGTAGATATACCCATCACCTGGAATTCAGTGACAAATTCTGCAGGCCCCATTTGGATACACAAGTCTACTTCCCCTATGGTCTCTCTTTGCGAACCATCAAACGCCTTTACTTTCATGCGACTTTGACGGATTTTCCCTACATCATATTTTAGTTGAGTCAGGGTTGATAATGGGCAGATATTGAGCCCTGATCCATTATCAATCAATACTTGAGCTACAAATTTGTCTCTGCATTTGACTGTGATATGCAAGGCATGGTTATACATCACCCCTTCGAGTGGCAACTCATCTTCTCGGAAAGAGATTTGAAGACTCCCAATGACATAACTTACCATAGTGGCCAGATTCTCACCACTTGTTCCCGTCAGTACATACGCTTCATCAAGTACCTTCAACAGTGCTTTTCGATAGTACTCAGAACTCATTAATAGAGCCCAAACAGAAATTTGAGCGGGAGTCTTCTCTAAATGCTTGACAATGGAATACTCCTTAGGCTGCATTCTTCACCAAAACTCTTCAGCCTCACCCTCTGTGATCGGCCTTTTTTGGTTCTCCTCTCTTCGTATCTCCTGAGTTAGTTCTTCTGGAATGTAGCATCTTCCAGAACGTGTCATCCTTTGTGCGGTGGCCGCCTGGACAACAAACATTTCTTCGGACTGCTCATTGCTTCTTTCCTTCACCAAAGAAAATGCCTGATGAGGTGCAGTTATTACAACAAACTCTGGACGGGCCTTTATGGTCAATGAGGCCACTGTTGGTATAAGTGAGTTGACAGTTGCTTCACCGATAGTCCCATTAGCAAGCCAATCTTCATCTCTTTCAATCATGTAGATGGTAGCTCCTCCATGATTCAGCAATGGGTTAAGGTTCACATTGGGGGAAGGGGCTTCGAGAGTGATGACCCTATTATCGATCAAGTCTTGAATCTTATGTTTCAGATTGATACATCCTTCTGTATCATGTCCTGCCCCTCCAGAATGGTACGCACAACGCTGATCCGCTCGGAAGAACTTTGTTGTGGGATTAATTGTCGTTGCGTCTACTTGTTGGATTACTCATGCCGCTCTTAGATGCTCAAAGAGTTGGGTACGTGTCTCTGCCAAGGGAGTGAAAACTCTGGGAGGCTTTCTTTCGAGGTTAGGACGGGGTAGATTGTTGGCATTTAGGTTGTTTTGTCCGGGATTTTGGTAGACTGGTGCATTAGCTTGATGATTTGGTAGGTTGGTGGTTGATTTTGGTAGATAAGCGGTGGTGCTTGGTAGTTCTGTTGTGCATAGTAGATTGGGATTGGAGCTTGTGGAGATGGTGGGTAAATATTTGAGGTGGGGAATCGGTTAGAGTTTCCAATGGCAGAACTAGACCCAAAATACCTTTGCGGCCTTGGCCTCGGGCTAAAAGATACGATACAGCGGACACGTCCTCTTTCTTTTTCCTAGCGAATCCTGTGGCCATGGATGGTGAGGATTTGTTGGCGGCCTGCAAGGCAGTGAGACTTGTAACCTTTCCAGACTTGAGGCCATCCTCTATGGCTTCTCCCATTCTGATAAGCTTCGAAAACTTCTGTCCCATCATGGGCAACATCCTTTCATAATACTCGGGCTCCTGAGCTCGAATAAAAGCAGAGGTTATTTCGCTTTCAGTCATCACAGGTTGTACCTTTGTAGCTTTTTTCCTCCAGCGGCACGCATATTCACGATAGTCCTCCGTGGTCTTTTGCTTGATTTTTTCCAAATAATATCTGTTAGGGACAGCTTCGACATTAAACTGGAATCTTTCCAAAAAATCTTTGGCCAGAGCCCCCGATGTAGACCACTGACGGAGTTCTTGAGATGTGAACCATTCTAACGCCTCTCCACTGAGGCTTCGACTAAACAACCTCATAATTAATGCATCATTTTTCCCGATACCCACGAGTTTGTCACAATAAGCTCGTAGGTGAGCCATGGGATTGCCAATACCATTGAAGGTTTCAAATTTTGGAATTTTGTAACCTTCAGGTATTTCCAAGTCAGGGTGCATGCAAAGGTCCTCATACTCAAGTCCTGTTATCTTCCTCGAAGATTGGACACTTTTTACTGCCTTGGAGATGGCATCCTTCATAACATTCATTTCTTGTTCGCGTTTTTCTTCTCTCAACCTCCACTCCTTCTCCATTTCTTCATAGTGATCCAGCTCCGATTGAACGGGAAATCTAGGACATGGTTCAGGGATCGTATAGGCTGGTGGAGTTGGGAATGTTACGGAAGGGTATGCAGGCTGGCTAGGCAAAACACGTGGATTATTGGAGACTCGGGGTGGGATTTGGTGTGTTGGTGTGAAGTTTTGGGAGTGATTAGTGTTAGCTGCTTGTTCTGATTTGGTAATGGTGGTGGTGTTTGGTAGGAAGTGTTGGCATAAGGAGCGTTGGATACAGTTAAGTCAATGGTATGAGGATTAGGGGTGGAAGTGATGGGTCCTGTGGAGTGGATAGGGAAATAGTTGGGTAATGGGGAACTTAGTGATGGAAAAGGAGGAGGAGGTCTTCTAGTTTTAAGGGGGGTTCATTCGATGCAATGGCCAGTTTGGCCAGATCTTTGGTCTGTTGAAGCTCTTCCTGCATGTCTGCAATTCATTGCATTAATTGAGAGATCAACTCACTCTGATCAACGAGTTTAGCATTTCTAATGGTCACATCCACTATTCCTGTTTCTTCAGAAGTACCAGTCATTTTGCTCTTGCCTTTCTCCAAAGAATGATCAGGGAAGGATGGTATGATTGCTTTAGATCTTGTAAAGTAGTGATGGTCGGCCAGTTTGATGTCAACACAGATCAGTTTTTACCTAAGAGAAGAACAACTCAAAAGACATATGTGTTAGTTTTTTGTTTTTAACGAGATATGCAAATAAGATGACATAAAAAAATAAACACACAAGTGTCATTTTGCTTCAAGCAGATTAATCCACGGAAATATTTCGGGTGAATGGGAGGACTCAAATGGAAAGAAATCTTTTTGTAATTGAATTGGGAAGGTCGACTTGCATAGAATCTTGCTAATTTCTTCCACTCATGTGCTTTTGTAGGTGGAACTCTTCAAAATCATTCACTAATAAGGGAGAATAAAAATTGAAAAGATAGGGACCGAGCCTTAAGTAGGCTGCCTACGTATCCACCAAGGAAATCAGGCCCGACGTTGTTCGAATTACATAAAATAACCTAAACATACCCTTCCCGAAATTGATAGAGAGACTAGGCTCGAAAAAAGCTTCCCGCGTACCCCATATGGGCTCAAGTCTCGTGTAGTTCTTGATTACAATAAAATTTAAAAACAACATGACAAACATGAGAAATGCGTTACATGAACCTAAATCTACCCAAAGGCTTCTTTCCTTCCTTCTTCAACTGTAGGGTGACGATCCGGTGCTCTCGTCATCTGAACCCTATTTTGTTTTACCATTTCCCTTCATGGAGGAAGCATTCCCAAATTTTAGTTTCTTAATGTCCCGTTCAATTTCGGGGATCCTTGCAGACGCTTTAGTGATATTAATTATCTCCTGATCAATTTTTTCAATCTTTCTTTTCACTGAGGCTGTTTCCATGTCAACCTCAATAATTCTCTCTCGTAGCATCCATTCAGTTTGGTCTAGTACTGCAAGTCTCCTTTTGGCTGCAGCTATCTTCTCTTTAGTCTCGATAAATTTTTTGAACATTGATTCTTCAGTTTCTTCCTCACTAACCAAAGCAATGGGTGGGACTGGTGCGTTGACACTCTTTCCAGACATTCTAGCAAATCAACCTCCTGTGATGGACGTATAAAAACTTAGGAGATTTTTGGAGTAGAAGATTTATATATTTTGAGAAACTTGGACAACACTTCAGGAGTAATTTGGACGGACTTTGTTGTTGTGGACTTTAATATATGCTTAAGGTGTTCTAACAAACAAAAGTGGATTAATTCTGCTTTAGACAAAGTGACACATCACAACACAAAGCAATCATATCAGGTAGAACAATTTATATCGCGTCCTAAACTTGTGACCTTTTTATGCCAAAGGTGGGCCTATCGAATTGAAAGATGTATGACGTCATTTGAAACATTCCATTGCCTTATAAAATTAAAATTTATACAAACTTTGCAAATAAATTAAATAGGGATACCTAACAGGGAAAATGGATACAAATAATCAGTCTCACGCAGGGGTACAATCCTAAACTATGATTCCACGGAAGGTTCTCCATTCTTGAGCTTCTTGCCATCTCTGAATGCCAACGTCTTCAGATGCAATGGTAATTTGATCTTTCTTTGTCTCGAACAAACTATTAAATTCCTAACCCCAAGAAACAATGTTTTGCCAAATGACGTATACATCCTTCAATTATAAACACACAAGTATGGTTGTCTTTTATTGACCAATGGGCCAAATAGACACAAGGTGGACTTTTAATTGGCCCAAACATGCCTTGGGTGTTGGGTCAACTTAGTTCAAATGCGCTAAATTTGGGATTTGGTTTGGATCTACACTAGTCTTGACTAAGAGTGGGGTTTATTTGAAGTGGACTGGTGACCCAAGCAGACTACTTGGGCCGGGACAATTAAAGACCGTTGACTATCCAGTAGCCAACTACATTCGTCAGGGTGTCCCGAGAACAATTTGGTTAACGAACGACTGCGGCCCGCATAATCGTTCTTTAAGTGGAAAATAAAAAATGAGTGTCGTTTGACGGAATATGTTATGCCATGAATGCAACAGTTTATAGCAATTTAAACACATTAAGCACAAATAAAAAATTCAGCAATTAATAACAATTAGTCTAATAGTCAAATCTTATGGTTAGAACTTAATTAACTCCACAGCAGAGTCGCCATTTCTGTTATGCCGTAATTTTTCTAACCTTTAGAAAAATCACTTTTTGAATGTTCTGAGTATAAAACAATTTGAGAAAAATACTTAGAAAAGAGGCGTCACTTAATTTTTTTAAGAAATCAAGAAAACTTATAATTTTCAAAGATTTAAACAGAAAAAAACATTTGAAAATACCAAAGAGGGTTCTGGGTTCAATTTACACTTCGGGAAGGGTTTAAGAATTCGAAGTGCCCGCTAACATGCGGTTGACCTGTGACTTGACTAAAAATAATTTTTTGACTAATTCTTAGAAAAAATGATCTAATAAAAAATAAAAATTTGCAATATTTGATTAAATTAGAAAAAAATAAATTAAATAGATGACACCTTTTATTTTATATTTATTTTTTAGAGAAAAGGGACCTAAAAGAAAA
>JAJOOD010024916.1:0-14573 GCA_029582525.1 Solanum tacnaense
ACTCTCTCGAGCTGAGTGTTAGGATATGGGACTAGGGCTCACCCTCTCGGGCTGAACCTCATGTCGACCCACTCCTTAGGCCATCAGTCTAGTGGTTTGGTTTCGCGACCTCCCTCTCGGGCAAGCCGAAAACACATGGGTGGCTTTGTATTTGCAACTACAAACCCTTTAGATTAAACCACAACCACTAGGTGAAATCACCATTAAAATACATCTAACTTATCAGCAAACAAGACCCAACAAAAATATCAACCCATATTTGCTATATCATACCCCAAGAATGGGGGTTTTTAGCCACACATCAAGAAATAAGAAATTATACCTAACATGATAATGAAATCAACTGGGTATAAGAAATTCAACGTTAAATTAAGCAAAGGAAAATGAATAGAGAAGACCCACTTCAAACTTGGGAAGAAGAACTCCTTTCTTCAAGTCTCCACAAAACCCTCTCCAAACTTGAGAGAAAAAATATCAGCTAAAGTATGTGGTAAAGTGAAAATAATAATGATAATTGTTCCACACTAAGACTACAACTCTAACTAGTATTTATAGTGTTCACAGATTGTGCTGTGGAGGATCGTTCGACGACTTTAGTCGAAATCGCCGATGAACTCGGCGATCCGCCCTTTAATCAGCTCATCGCCTTCAGTGTCTTGCCTTTAGCATCCTCATATTCTAGATCATTAGGCGGTACAGTACTGCTTCGCAGAACTAATCGGCGACTCGCCGACTGCTCCTTTCCTCGCCTTTTGATCCACTTCCTTCAAGGCTTCGCGTACTGGAACAAAGGGTGGTGCATCTCAATTCGACGACTCGCCAAGTTGGACTCGGCAATCCATAGACTTTCATTTCTTGTTCTTTTCAGCCCCTTTTGCTCCGTTTTACGCCTACGTGTCCATGCTTTCACTAAAACTTCAAATACCTGAAACTTAAGCATTTTAATCAGGTATTGAGATAAAACAAGCATTCGAGGAAACTATTTCTATTAAACTAAAGCCCTAAATGAGTCCAATTTGTGGACTCATCAACACCCCGACCTTGAACTTTTTCTTGACATCGGCCTCATTTGGGATGATGCCAACCTAGCTGCACCAGGGAGAGAGCCACAGGTTGTTGTACCGCCCTAGAGTGATGACCTAGCTACAGATGTAGAGAAGATGCAAGACGATGACACCACAATTCCTGTCCCTACAGCAGATGCTCAGGCTCCACCATCTCCGGCCACTAGTGAGGCCTCTAGCTCATCATACGCCACTCCCTCTTCAGAGTCCACTGTTATTCCTTTTGCCAGAGTCCAGAAGTTAGACACCTAGATGGCCACATTGTTGCAACATATGAAGCTATGGATGCAGCACTCTATTGCGGAATCTGAGGCGAGGATGGAGCAGATGATGGACTAGAAGACTCAGACCATTCATAAGCGTCTGGATGCTTTTGAGTTGAGAGTCCTGGAGAGGCTAACCCCGACCATTGATGTGACCACCTTCTAGAAGGAATTGGCTAGACTCCGTGCTGATGTTGCTGCACTACTAGCCCCTACTAAAACTGAGCTAGAGTCTGCCCCTACGGCACCGGAGGATGACATGGTGATGACTGCTCTTTTTGGCGATACTATGCCGCCACCAGACTCGTCCCGTGCTGCTGGGAAGTGCCTCTGCTCCAACCACACTTCTGACACTAAGGAGGCTCGACGATAGAGGAAGAAGGAGAGCCAGCAGTTTAAAGAGGCTCAGAGATAGTCTATACTTGATGAGGAAAGTAGACAACTGTGAGCATGTGAGTTAGATGTTGGCCCATCTGGCATTCCGAGCACTTTTGATGGTGCTACATTAGTTGGTGAGGGCGCTACTGATGGTGTCCCTAGTGTTGATCCAGCGGGCTCTGGGAAATGGGAGCCACCCACATCTTGAGAGGTCTTCCGTGCATATGCACCACAAATTTGCTTCACCCTAAGTTTTACTTTTGATTTTTGTGCATTGCGGGTAATTGCACCTTATTTTATTGGGGTAGGGAAGATTGATTGTGAGTGATATGGTGAAGTCTGAGTGACCCAACTCATAATCCTCTCTTGGAGGTTTTCTTACCTACGTTCTTTTTCCCCAAGCTATTTTACTTTCTGTTGAACCGGTATGTTTAGGATTGTATGTGTATAAGTAAGTAGAAAAATGAAAGCATGATGGAAAAAAAAGCATGAAGATTGATACCCGTCCAAAAAGTTTGAAATGTGCTAGATCTTTAGGCTTGATGAGTTGAATGTGTTGGATCTTAATATGACATGATAAGGAACCGAATTTGACCTCACGACTTAAGCTAAAACTTGAAGTCTGTAATAAAATAATTTGATAGTGAAACAATGTGCCAAGTGTGTGTAAGAAAAGTTTGAATGTTCATATAGTATATGCCAATCTAGAACTTTCCCCATTGGTCTATACTAAGATAATCTAGGCTAGAAGTTGGGAAATGATCATAGGCCCTTGTTCAAATAAGTCCACTCTAGCCTAAATTATTCAACCAAAAGAAATAAATGTTCCCTTTGATCCAAATGTTTGAGCCTAATGTAGACCAATTCTTTCAATACACCTAACTCACCTTCCCTAAAATAATTATCTTGGCATCGGTCCCTCATTGGAAATGTGCACCTTGACTTAGCCCAAAAGCCTAAGTTGAGGGTGGCTAATTCAAAAAGTTACCTTGATCTTGGCCCTGGTCTGACATCGGATATTGTGCACCTCAACTCATGCAAATACATAAGTTGAGGGTGGCTATGAAAAAGGAAACCAAAAGATAAAAGGGTATGAAAAGAGTTTTGTGTTGAAGAGAGAAAAAGATGTGACAAAAGTATCGAAAGAAATATAGAAAAATGAAGTAAAAGAAAAGGAAGAAAAGTGTTTAATATGAAGCTATAGAGTCAAAAGTCACATATGTGCGAAAGAAAATTAGGGGAAAGAACAGTAAGATAAAAAGATGTCGGAATTGGTTGAGAAAAGAGGTAAAAATCCAATGTAATGTCAAGGAGGGCAGAAAGTCACTAAAAAGTACCCAAATGTACCCTACCTGACCTTGAGCCTAAGTTACAAGCTAAGAAAGTGCTATAGTGATCCTAGCAACTAGTTTGAAGAGTCTAAGCAGTGAACATAAGGGCAAGCCTATGGTATTGAGTACTAACTGTACGTGAAGTCACTTCTAAGTGTGAGTGTTGATTGAATCCTTGAACTTGAAATTCATATCTATTGTGTGTGAGAAAAGGATTTTTTTTAAGTGAGGGCACTAGTTACACTGTTGGAAAAATTTGTACCTTGCTGATTGTGAAAAGTGAATGTTGTGGTATCCATTGGTCAATCTATGTCATGTTTTCATCCTCATGAGTTATCTTGTTGAGTCTAAATGAAAAGATTTGCACTAAGGTGATGGAATTGATTGAAAATGCCATGTGATTGCTTGAGTTTGTATGTCATAAGTGTCGTTTAGAGTGTTAATGTGTCGCTTGAGGACAAACAACAAGTTTAAGTTGAGGATGTTGATATACCGTGATTTTACGGTATTTTTGATGCATTTCACTTAGAATTTGTGTGTGTCTTGGGCTGTTTTATATTAGAAATAATGTTTTGTGTATCATGTTTGCAGGAAATAGGCTTTGATGTGGTTGATGAAGATGCGAGCTGAAAAGAGCATAAGTGTCCACCAACGGAGCCACCCACAGACCGTAGATCTAATGATAGGCCGTGGGTGGGCAGTTGTAAGTCCTGGTATAAGAGTTGAGTTTCAGAACTCAAACCATGGAATGACAGGACAAATCGTTGCCCAACCCATGGAACGTAGGTGATGCATCGTAGGTTGAACATCAGAGAAGTCTGACAAGTGTGGAACCACGGAACAAGACGACGGACCGTAGGTCGACCCACGGTCCATCCTGCACGTCCGTCATTTATGATCTGAAAGTTGAAGGTTCCAGTACCTGATGAAATTGTCTAAGTGTTAAGCTACGGAGGGGACCTACGGACCGTAGGTCGACCCACGGTCCATATGTCAAGGTCATCGACTGAAGTCGCGTCCTAGCAGTTTACTTCATTACTTTATTTCCTATTTTATTTAGGATTTGTTTTCTATAAGTAGGAGTTGTAATCCTCGTTTTTAGAGGTTAGACATTATTGTAAACTCTTAGTTTTTTGTGTTTTTGGGAATTAACTTGAAAACTTTAGCAATTTGATTTCCGGAAACGTTTGATACAATATTCACTTTGCATTTCAATTCTAGATTTGGGTTGTTTCATCTATTCTACTTGTAAGTTCATGAATTCTTTGAACCTAATTAGGAATTGTGAATTCTTAAGCATGAGTAGCTAAATCCACAACTAGGGTTCTGGGAACCATGAGCAATTAACAAAGTATGAATAATAACTAAGTAATTCTTGAATAGTGTTCATGCAAGTATTGTTGATCCTTTTGTTTAGAAGTTTTTTTAACGGTGACCAATGTTAGAACTCACCTCGTTCGTACTTGCTGGACCAATGATGTAATGTATGAGAAGAGGATTAAACAACAAAAATTTAGTGGTTGCTATCTAATAGTCTAGTATCAATTGGCGTGAGGGTGAAAACTAAACCATACATTGATATGATGACTAATCTGAGGTAAATGTAAGGGTTAGTAAAGCATACACTCGTAGCCGGACCAAGGTGCGTAGTGAAATTCCCTACTTGGAGGACCAATCACTTAGGGATACCTAACTTACCAACTTTGCATGTTAAACACTAGGAAATGATTACTATTGTTAGGATTACTGCGTTAAGAGCTTGGGGGGAACAGATATACCCTAGTTTCTCTATTAAGCATTGAAATTAGTTACTTACTTACAAAATTCACCCCACCCCCTTTATTTACTTGTCTCGGAAATAGTTTGACTAAACAGATATAATAGTGGGTTAAGTTTAAGCTTAAATCATATTCCTTGTGGGATCGACCCCAACCTACAAGTTGGGTTCTTTATTTGAAAATGATCGCTTATACTTCTTTAGGGAGGTGTAATTTGAGCGTATCAATATCTTGGATTGTGAAATGGTACCCTTTCATGGATAGCTTGATTGGTAATACAAGACCATTCCATGATAGCTTGGGTTAGTAGAACTCATGCATACATTGGATTGAGCAATATTACCCTTCCAATGGTTAGCTTGAAGTAGCATGGTAAGGTGCTTTGCATGCTAACTTGACTTGGTAAGGCCATACCATTTCATGGTAGCTTGGATTGAGAAATAGTACCCTTCCTTGGATAGCTTGGAGTTGCATGATAAGGTGTTTTCCATGATAGCTTGGACTAGCATAATGAGGTGTTTTTCGTTGGTAGCATTGAATTGGTTAATAGTAACCCTTCATGGTAGCTTTAATTAGCATAGATAAGGTGTTACTTCATGGTACCTTGGATTAGTAAAGTAGCATTCTTCCTTGGATAATGAGTTAGATTAGATTAGTAAGATGATATGCCTTCCATGAATAGTAGAAATAACTAAGGATTGAGTATTCTTCAATCAAAGTAGAATAGTTATAATGAATGAAAGTTACTTCAAGGAAGTATCGTATGTATGTTTTAAGATGATATTTACCTGTTATGATGATAGATTAGCTTGAATTGTTGCTTGAGTTTGATAAGCATGACTGGTGGTGGCCCAAGTCTTGACTAAGTATAAGTGAAGTTACTTCAAGAAGTGTTCCTCTTATATTATGATGATTTATGTACATTGATTATGCTTATGACTTATGTTGTTATCTCTCATGCTTATGTTGATTTTTATGCAAGCTATAATATTTAGTACATCTTTGTACTAACGCACACTCTTGCCTACATTTGTTATCAAATATAAGGTCCGGTGATATCGACTCTCATCCTCGTGGCTAGGATCATAGTAGAACAAGATTTGAAGATTGTTGAGTCCCCATAGCATTCAATGATTTGACCACCATTGCCTTATGTTTTTCATTTTATGTTTTGAACTATTGTATGGGCTGTGTCCCAAAGATATTCATGTTTTATATGGTTTGAGACAAAGTGTAAAACACTTCCGCTTCGATTTATAAAAGACTTTGATATTGTTGAAATGTTTTTAAAATCCTGTATTTACTATTATCTTATGTTATGAATGCTAAGTGGCTTGCATGAGGCCTCTCGGGGTCTTGTACGGCTTTTTACATCTAGGGGGTACCTTTGGGTCGTGACGAACTTGGTAATCAGAGCACAAGGTTTAGAATGGTTCTAGGATGTCTCAAAACCACATCTAGTAGATTATTGTTCCTAAGTGTGAAGCGCGCCACATTTATGAATGAGAGACTATTAGATGCTTAGGAAAATTCACTTTTTCATTTTTCTAAGTCATGTGATAGAGTTTAACTCTATAAGGTCTTTCTCCTAATCCTTATCTGATGGTCTACAGGATATGACTACTAGAAGGGCTTAGGCTAGAAGGAATGAGGAAGATAATGTGGACCAAGAATCTCCTACTCAAGCTCATCAAGCTCTGATCGACCCTTTGGTCGAGAATGTGACTAATGCAGAGTTTAGGTCTGCTTTCCAAGTGTTGGCTCAAGCCGTGATGACCCAAGCCAATAGGGAGGTTGTAGTCCCCATGAACTCAAATGTGGGTACGACGACATCTAAAGTGAGGGACTTCACTATGATGAATCCTCTGGAATTTTATGGTTTCAAGGTTGAGGAAGATCCTTAAGAGTTCATTGATAAGGTTTATAAGGTGTTAGCTATCATGGGAGTGACTCCGCTAGAGAAGGTGGAATTGGCCGCTTATCAACTAAAAGGGGTTGCTCAAGTTTGGTTCGACAAATGAAAGGAAGCAAGACCGATAGATGCGGGTCCCATGGAATGGGAAAGGTTTAAGTCCTCTTTCCTAGATAGGTTCTTCCCTGTTGAGATGATAGAGGCTAAGGTGCTTGAGTTTATTAATCTTCAGCAAGGTAATATGAGTGTTAAAGAATATGCTTCGAGGTTTACTCAATTGTCTAAATATTCTCCATCTATAGTGGCCGACCCTAGGTCTAGAATAAGTAAGTTCATTTTGGGAGTATCCAATTTAGTGGTGAAATAATGTCGTATGGCTATGCTTGTTCATGACATGGATATTTCTCGTCTTACGGTTCATGCCCAAGAGATTGAAGAAGAGAAACTTAAAGGGAGATGTAGGGAGAAAAGGAGGTCTAGAATTGATGATAGTAATTTCTCTCACGTTATGTTCTATAGACATGGTCGTTCAAGGTTTCAACAAAGGTTTTCCGAGCAAGGTTCTTATGATGTTCCTCCAAGGTCTAACAATGAAAGGGTGTCTAACCCTAAACCTCAAGGAGGAAATGGTAGTGGATAGCTATTACTTACTTGTGCTAGGTGTAGAAAGAAACATGAGGGTAGGTGTCTAGCCAGCACGGATGGTTGATTTAGTTAAGATGAAATTAGTCATAAAATAAGAGAGTGTCCTATGATTAAGGCTACGGGAAGAGAGGGCAAGCAAGCTCCTCCGAGTGGTTCGAGTTCCAATGTTCCCAAGAAAAACTGATTCTATGCACTTCAGACTAGAGGTGAACAAGAGTGTGCTCCCGATGTAGTTACCGATATGTTGAAAGCCATTCAATGAAATGTTAATGCTTTACTAGATCTCGGTTCTACCTTATCTGTTGTGACGTCATATGTGTCTATGAGATTGGATGTGTTTGTTGATGTGTTATTAGATTCTTTTACTATCTCTACCCTTGTTGGTGATTCTGTGATGGCTGAGATGGTCTATAGAATGTGTCCCGTCTCCTTATCCCATAGGGTTACTCTTGATTGATTTGATGTCATCCTTGGGATAGATAGGTTGCACTCTTGTTATGCTCCTATTGATTGTAGAACCTGTGTAGTCAAATTTTAGTTTCCGAATGAGCCTATCCAAGAGTGGAAGGGGAGAAAATTTATGCCAAAAGGTAGGTTTACTTCTTGTCTCAAGGCTAAGAAGATGACTTCTAAGGGTTGCATGTACCACCTAGTTTGGGTGAGGGAAATAAATTTCAATGTTGACCAACTCCAAAGAACTAGTTACTTTTCTAAGATTGACCTTAGGTCGGGTTATCACCAAATGAGGGTGAAGAATGATGATGTTCTGAGAATGGCTTTTAGAACCCGGTATGGCCATTATGAGTTAGTAATAGTGTCGTTTGATTTAACTAATGCTCTGGCGGCATGTATGGATGTGATAAGTAGGGTGTTTAGATAATACCTAGATAAGTTCAGTTTGTAGACCCCACCAAAGTTGGTGCTATGGGTTGAAATGGTTCCGAATCGTCTTGTGTGACAAATGTGGAAAATTAAGTAGTGTCTTGATCCGACCTTAGTAGAATTGAAATAAACGGTGCTTAGAAAGTCCCTTGAGGCTTTCTCTCAAGGGGAAGATGGTGTGCCTAGATATCAAGGTCGTTGTGTGTTCCTATTATTCATGATTTGGGTTTACTTTAAACATCTCACCCATGAAGGGTGTAATGAGGTTTGGTAAGAAAGGGAAGCTTAGTCCCCGTTGTGTAGGCCCATATGACATCTTGAGACGTGTTGGTAAGGTTGCTTATGAGTTTGGTTTGCCTAATGAGTTGGCATCGGTGCATCTAATTTTCCATGTCTCTATGTTAAAGAAGTGTGTTGGAGATCCGACATCTATAGTTACCTTAGAGGGTTTGGGAGTTGATGAAAATCTTTCTTATGAGGAAGTTCCAGTAGAGATCTTAGACCGGCAAGTTAAGAAGTTGCTTCCGTGAAAGTATTGTGGAGGAATCATTTAGTTGAGGGTGCGACTTGGGTGGTCGAGGCCGATATGATGTCCCGATATCCTCATCGTATTTCCTTATACTCCTCCCCTAGCTTGACGTAATGAGTTCATCATGGTTTGCTCTTTGTTTGAAGTCATGTGTGTTTTAGATATTCCCATGATTTCCTTATGTTATGCATGTTCGTGAAAACTTATGTTTGAAAGAAATGAGTTCAAGTGATTGATTTTCCTCATGTTGTAGTGCATTGAATATGAGTTGCCTATAGACTTCATGAGATGAATTGATAAACATGCATTAGCTTGGAGTTGAGGATTCCTCCTTGGATATATGTTGTTGAGTATAGATTGCTTATAGGCTCCATGAGATTGTGTTGAGCATGCTTTTAGCTTGGAGATGATAGCTCCTCCTTGAACATGAGTAGTTTTGAAATTTCATGCATATTGGGTTGCTAGATCTAGTTCCTACATTCCATATGATGCATTAAGTATGTTTAGCTTGGAGTTGATGTTTCATCCTTGGTTGTGCACATTTAGATGAGTTGCATGTATGATGGGCTACTAGTCTTGAGTCGTTTCCTTTAAAAGGTGTCTAGAATATCATTCGAGGATGAATAATCCCAAGGGGGAGATAATATTGTAACACCTCGGAATTTAATAGCCTAAGCAAGGGTCCAAGGAGGAGGTTTCAAACCAAAGACTTAGCCTTGGCACCCTTCATGAAAGTCTCCACGAGTCATGAAGGGCACCATGAGTCGTGGTGGTTCTCGTTGACCTGAGGCAGTAGACAACCATCACTACCTCACCTTCCACGGCCTTCATGATGCCTCGTGGTAAGGACCACGGTCCGTGGGGAGGCTCGTGGTAGGCTAGGCAGTAACTTCCCCAAGGCTTCAAAAAATAAGAGCCTCCCCACGAGCCACTAGATGGCTCGTGAAGTCCTTGACGGACCGTGGGAGGGGTTGTGAAGGTAAGTTAGATTCTTAGGGGTCAAGGGGTGGCTGCCAAGCCACTGGTCCAAGACCATGATGGGGACCACGGCTCGTGGAGCCTCATGTGGTAAGGGGTAGTCCACTGTAGAGTTGAGGGGTAAATAGGTTTTTACAGTGTTAATTAGATTAAAGCTATGTCCTTTTGCCTAAGCCTAGGACCCCTATATAAGTCATTTTAACCCCAAAACTCACCCGTTCAAGTCATTATTTCCAAAACCCAAAAGAAATTCCAAAGTTCTTTTCTCAAACATTTCTCTCTCTATAACTTGAAGAAGAAGAAAGATTGGAGCTAGGATCAACGTCAAGTCTCCTGTAACTCCTCGGAAAACTACTAGGTGAAACTAGAGTCTTACGTCATAGTTTTAGAGTTTGATATGTTGGTTAGTGTTGTATGATGGCTTCCCAAATATAGGATGAGGGGTTTAGGGGTTAAACGTCAAGGTAAAACTCCCCAAGGACCAACCAAGGGTCCTTGAGGAGGACCCTAAAGTCTAACCCCAAAAAGGCCCAAAATTTCCCAATATGATGAACCCGTAGGGTGGTCCACGCTCCGTGGGAGTGATTCGTGGGTCCAAGGCCAAGTCAAGGAGCTGCAGACCCCAACCCACGAAGGACCAATACGGTCCGTGGGTCCATTCACACCCCGTAGGTGGGGATCAGGGATGGGGTCCTGCAATCTGCCCAAAGTCGGCCTAAGGTGAGTTAGTTCAAGTAAATTCTATTATAGTGACTTTATTGTAGGGTCATTTTATATTGTTTTAGTAGGACTATATAGGGAGTTTTCAGCCATTAATTAACCCTTTTACACTTCATAAATCCCAAACCCAAAATCAGAACCAACTCTCCCTGAAATAATTCTCTCTAAACCTCCTTAGAAGAAGAAGAAGTTTAGAGTTGAAGGGGATGTATTTTCTACTCAAATTTGTGGAGAATGTTCTATAAGGTATGTTAGCTTATTCATCTATGGGTTCTTCCACCCATAGAGCTCCCCTAGGTTTCCCCCAATTATGAAGAAAAACCCCAATCTAACTAGGGTTTCTTCCTACATTGTTGGTAGTGTTGAAGTATGATTCCAATCAAGTGGATAATACTTAATTATAATTAATTTAATATTTAATTGTGATATTATGATGAATTTATGTGATTTCCATGTTTAACCCTAGTCTAATCGATAGAATTGATATTATGTGGGTTTATGCCATGAAAGGTGAACTTGATGATTCATAGGTGATCTTCTAGAATTAATGCTATGAGTAGTAATTGATTAAGAATACAAACTTATAGACATGAATTGAATTAGAATAATGTGAATACAATGGATCTTGACTAGTGAAGTTGAAGTTGAACCTTTAAGGTGAATTGTGACTAAAATCACTTGATAATAAAGAACGTGGTTAGAATGCTTTGAAATCTAGGTATGAATGATGGTTGTATAAGTAAAGCTTGAGAGTAGGGCTTGTAGTCATGAATGAGGATCACTAGGGTTTTGAGAGTAAAGCCAATGTGATGAACTAGTTATGTTAAGGCTTCGAGAGTAAAGTCTAGATGAGAATAGAAGCTTAAAGGATATAGTTATGGTGGAAGATCTTTACCTACCTAATCTACCTAATGAATGCTTGAATATGTGAAGTGATAGAATCACTTGAGTCATGATGATATTCATGTCTTATGTAGAATTCTAGATATGGTATTAAGCATGAATATACTATGACAAGAAAGGTTCTCTCACATAGAACGATTCTAGGTTGAAAGTCTATTCTCACCTAAAATGTATCTAAGTCCTAGGACAATGAGATGTGATGAGGATTGTGGTGATTCCCCTAAAAGACTTTGCATGATAGAAATGTGAGGTAATTTCCCTTACTCCTAATTAGTTAAACATGATGTGATTATCCATGTCATGATATGGCGAGTGTGAGGTGATTACCCTTTATGTATGTATGACTCCCAAGGCAAGAGATGATTACCCATTAGCCTTTAGGTTGATCTTGGAGGCGATTACCTATGATCCTTATGTGATGATGTGGAGGCGAATACCTATTTCACATTAAAATGAATATGGAGGCAAATACCTATATTCCACTAATAATGAACATGGAGGTGAATACCAATGATTCATTAGTAGGTATGACCAGAGGTGAATACCCTTGTCTTTATGATTCCATGATATGTGTGGCTTGAGGTGAATCCCGTTGTCCTTCATGATATACTAAACATGTATGCCTTGGGGTGACTCCCTCTTGTATTTATGAACATGATCATGACTAGTTTGGATTGTAGCTTTAGAGGCCCTCCAATACATGCATGACTAGAGGTGTCCCTTTGTCTTTATGATGCCAAGAGATGATAAATATGAATGATGAACCAAAAGTGTCTATCTTTGCATGGGTAGGATTATAGGGTCTTGTTTATGCACGGCACAAGCTTGCCTTAAGGTGACTCATGAAGTGTTTCTCTTATATGATGTATGCTTAGATCGAATTGTGCTATAGTTACCTTCTTTGTTATGTTATGATTGACTAAAGGTGAGAGATTCCCTTGGTTAAGAAGTAAGCTAATAATGAGACCAAAGGAGGGTAAGTATGACTATGATAACTTCAAGGTTATGCTTAGTGTGAATGGTATTATGGTATTCCTTTCATGCATCGCATGCTTTGAGGTTATTTAGAAGTATAGTGCTCTTAGTATATGAAAGCCTAGATCTTCACTATGCATATAGACTGTGATTAAGATGACCAAAAAGGGATACTTAGCTTGGATGGTATTATGGGGTGCTATTCATGTATGGCACAAGTATGCTTTGAGGTTACTTAAGAGTGGTCTTATTATGATGAGAATGACTAGGAGTTGAGCAATGCTTATATGATGCTTATGTTGGAGACTTTGCTTATTATTATGATATTGTCTCTTATGCTTATAATTGATGTTTTGTGAAGTATCTCATACGGTTTTGGAATATGACTTATATTGACTAACCATTGTCTTATGCTCTTATGGTGTTATGCTAGCTAACATATTTAGTGCATTTTGTGCTAACGCATACTTTTTCTACATTCTAATCAAATGTAGGGTTTCGGAGATTGAGTTCCATTCTTGGATGCTAGGTTTTTAAGGAGCAAAGGAGCTGAAGATTTGGTGAGTCCTCATAGCTTCGAGGACAAAATCCAATATTTCCTTTATGTCTTTTATTTTCATGTCGTGAGACTATTGTATGGGTTGTGTCCCAACACTTTTAATTCAAGTTGAGTTTAGAGGGTTTGAGACAAAGTTTAGAAAAGACTTCCGCTTTTTCTTATAAACTCTTCGATTGTATGGATAAAGTTTTTAAATTTTCCCTATTTTTCTATTATCTTATGTTCATGATATGCTAAGGGATTGTATGAGACCCCTTCGGGGTCAAGTATGTCGTGTTACTTCTAGGGTATACCCTTGGGTCGTAACAAACTTGGTATCAGAGCACAACGTTTAAAATGGTTCTAGGATTGTCTCAAACAACGTCTAGTAGAGTCTTGTTCATAAATGTGAAGCGCGCCTCATTTATGAATACGAGGCTATTGGATGCTTAGCAAATCTCACTTCTTCATTTTCTAAGTCGTGCCATAGAGTTTGGCTCTAGTAGGTCCTTCTTCTAATCCGTGCCCTATGGTTTTTTGTGGTATGGCTAATACAAGGGAAAATGCTAGGAGAAATGAGGAAGAAAATGTGGATCAAGAGGTTCCTCTCCAAGTTCCACACCAAGCTCCTCCTCAAGCTCCAATTGATCCTTTAGGTCTGCTATGCAATTGATGGCTCAAACTGTGATGTCTCAAGCCAATAGAGAGGTCGTAGCTCCGGTGAACCCTAATGTGATTTGCACAGCCTTAAGAGTGAGGGAGTTTATTGAGATGAAAATTTTATGGCTCCAAAGTGGAGAAACTTCCTAAGAAGTTTATAGATGTGGTTCATAAGATTTTTGATATTATAGGGGTGAATATGGTAGAGAAAGCAGATTTATCCGCTTACCAATTGGAAGGGGTAGCTCAAATATGGTATGGTCAATGGAAGGGGAGTAGACTGGTAGAAGCGGGTCCCATAGAGTGGGAGGTGTTTGAGAAGGCATTCCTTGATAGGTTATTTTCCCTAGAGTTGAGGGAGGCTAAGATGCAAGAGTTTATCAACCTTAAGCAAGGTAGTATGACTGTTCAAGAGTACTCTCTAAAGTTTACTCAACTCTCCAAGTATGCTTCAACTTTAGTGGAGGATTCAACGGCTAGGATGAATCATTTCATGATGGGAGTATCTGAATTAGTATGAAAAGAATGTCGTATGGCAATGTTTATTGATGATATGGATATCTCACGTCTTATGGTTTTTGCCCAACGAATTGAGGAGTCCAAACTCGAGGAAGAATCTAGGGAGAAAAAGAGGTCTAGATTGGATGATGATGAGTCTGATGGACATGGTCGCCCTAGGTTTAGACAAAAGTTCCTCGGGCAAAGTCCCTCAAGTACTCCTAAGTTGAACCAAAATGGGATGTCTAACCCTAAGTCTCAAGAAGATGGTAGTGAGATTTTATTGCCAGGGTGTAGCAAGTGTTATAGAAGGCATGAGGGTGAATGCTTAATGGGCTCTAATATTTGTTTTGGTTGTGGTGAGTGGGTGTAACGACCCAGAAAATGATAGAGTGAAACTAGAGCCTCACATGTGAGTTTAGAGTCGAGAACTTAATGAAATGGTTATAATTGAATTTGACCCCAAAAAGTTCTTAAAAATGTGCTTCGGAAGTTACCGAAAACTTGTTTAGCTACTTA
>JAJOOD010024917.1:0-16608 GCA_029582525.1 Solanum tacnaense
TTACCGGTACAAAATGATCCGGTAAGAACCGGTTCCGGTCCGGTCCAAACCGGTTCCAATCCGGTAACTAAGGGACCGGACGGAACCTTTGGAAATTTCCGGTAAAACCGGTTCCGGTAAGATCCGGTTCCGGTAACGAAATCCGGTAACAAGGACCGGTCCCGGTACCGGTTCCGGTAAAACCGGTCCTGTTGATCCGGTCCTGTCCGTTTGCCAGCCTTAGTGACTACCCATGACGTTTGGTTAACTTTTTCGGACATAGTTTCAAAAGGCCAAGGTTGGTTTCTCAATCCTACTCTTTTATGTGACTAATTTTCCCTTAAGACGGTCGTCATCCATCCATCATTGGGAACTGTCACTCCTATGATGACTCTAAGACTCAATAAAGCAGTAAACTAGTCCTAGTCGGTTCAAAGGGACAATCCTCAGTAAAAGTACCGAAAACAAACGCTGAGGAATCTAAAATTAAAAATTAAAAATTTAACTAAAACTAACACTAGACTCGATAAAGCAGTAAATAGTTATATACAGCAGAGACGTATTACCCCACCCCACACTTAAAAATAAGCATTGTCCTCAATGCACAATTTAAAGCAAAGTATAGAGTTAGGAATACTACCTCAGGCCTCTAGGCCTCGTTGTCACCGCCATCGAACACCATCAAGGCATTCACCTCCTCATCATCAGCATCATCTTCCTCATCATCCATCACCTCATCAGCAGTAGCCTCATCATCATCCAGAGGCTCCAGAAATGCGGGACCAGTCCTGCATAAGAACGCTGCACTCTCGGTCAAAGGGTAGTGATCCGCCAGGTTTTCCATCTCCTCATTTGTAACCAGGCGTCCTCCTATCCGCAGTTGCAACTCTGCCATACCGAACATTCTTTCCATGACATTGTTATCACGAGCTTGCCTCTCTTGGGCAAACAAGACAGGTCCATGGGACGTGTCTAGTGCCTTTGTTCGAGTCACATCAACTAACTTACCCGTCAGATCTAGGTGAAAAGCAATAGTCAGGTCCACAGCCTCTTCCTCAATACCCCGGGGACTCAGAAACCGGGTGATCAAACCCCCATAGCAAAAATGCCACCTCATATTATTCCGAAATTTCATCATGTTCTGTCTAAGAATCACCCCTACATTAATGGGCATCCTCTTCATCAGCATATAAACCAACACCACCCTATCCCTTGTTACCTTTGTCAGATATTTCGCGGGTAGTATCACACTACACACTATCTTTAACCACACCCTAGCAACTTGATTGAAATTAGAAAAAATGGAGGGTATTATGCCTCCCACTATCCTTGTTACGCTCCCACCTAGCCGTGGACTCTAACCCACATAAAGTATGTCGGATATCCCTATAAGGAGGTTTATCCTTCAATGTATTAAAGTCATCAGAATCACAATTTAGGGTCCCCAAAAATTCATTTAGTATCGTAGCATTGAACTTCACATCTTTAACTCTAATAGGAACAGTTTTATACTTAGTTTCAGTGAGCCAATTTGCATAAAACTCACGAACTAAAGACAAATTACAATCTCCCAGATGATCAAAAATAAATCTCAGCCCTAACTCAAGCACAGTCCGACAAATAACAGGAAATTGAGACTGCAACCTTACCTTATGGACGTACTCGTCTCCCATATACTTCGGTTTGCGCTAACACTCAAACCATTCCCAACCATACCACTCCACTACCTTTTTCCCAAATTTTCAGACAGGTTCCCGATTGCCGGCCCCGGATGCTTTTCCCTTCTTACTCTGTTTAGAACCTACCACATTTTTTTCTTTTGGAGCGATTACAACCTGTGAAGAAGAATAAAAATAGAGGAAAAAAATCAAAATTAGAGAGGGGGTTCGAGATTGGCAGTGGTTGAGGGAAAAGATGGAGAAATAGCTGGGAGAAAGAGAGAAGTGGAGAGATATGGTTATTTATGGGGAATTATGGAACAGTGGAAGTTGTTTTGGGGAAGTAAGGAGATTTGAGTGGGTATTAATAGAGGAAGTTGGGGAGTGAAGGAGGAAGAAGAAGAAGAGTTGGAGAGTATATGGGTGGGGTTTGGGCGGTTTAATTTGGTGAGAATGGGAGTTGAATGGGAGTTTTAGGGATTTAAGGGTAGTGGGTTGGGTTGGATCCGGGTAAAAACTCAGATTTTAAAAATCTGGGTGGTGGCGCGTTGGAGGGGAGACGTGTCGCTCAGCGCGCACCAACTTGTTCTCTGAATAACAGAGACTGGCGCGGCGCGCCGTCCAGCACGCCACAAAATACTCTCTGAATCTTATAGCCAGGCACGGCGCGCACCGCGCCAACAGTGCGCCTGGCTTCAGTGATTTCTCTTTCTTTTTTTTTTCTTTTTTCAGTATTTCAAGCTAAGTTACAAATAATGAAAAATCCTATCTAGCTAAAACTAATAATTAAAAGTAATTTCTAGATTCTAAGAATTAAAGCTACGCTAAAACAAAAAATCAAAATTCAAAAACGACTACCTATCTATTACATATTATTCACGGGTTGCCTCACATGTAGCGCTTGATTTAACGTCACGGCACAACTCAGCTTGGATCATTCATCATTTAGCTCAAAAGCCTCCCGATCACGATCCAAATCTACACCAAAGTAGTGTTTCACTCTTTGCCCATTTACCAAGAACGTAGGGCCAGTCTCATCTTTAAGTTCAATATCCCCATGTTGTGTCATTCTTACCACTTTCAAAGGACCAGTCCATTTAGATTTAAGTTTCCCGAGGAATAACCTCAATCTAGAGTTAAAGAGTAGTACCTTTTCTCCCGGAGTGAAAGTACGTGTAAGTATGTGCTTGACATGCCATCTTTTCAACTTTTCTTTGTAAAGCTTAGCTTTCTCATACGTATGGAGCCTAAACTCCTCAAGTTCATGCAATTGATCTACTCTCTTGCTACCGGCCAACTCGGGGTCCAAGTTCAACCTCTTAATTGC
Source organism: Solanum tacnaense (assembly GCA_029582525.1). Classification (NCBI taxonomy): domain Eukaryota; kingdom Viridiplantae; phylum Streptophyta; class Magnoliopsida; order Solanales; family Solanaceae; genus Solanum; species Solanum tacnaense. The sequence continues at coordinate 2,965 of JAJOOD010024917.1, forward strand.
CCAATAAGCTTGGTGTTCCAATTCCGCCAGAAGATGACATGCTTTACCAAACACTATGTGATAGGGAGAAGTCCATATGGGTGTATTATAAGAAGTCCTAAATACCCACAACACATCATCTAACTTCTCGGAACAATCTTTCCTCTGTGCATTCACGGTTTTCTACAAAATTTGCTTCACCTTTCTATTCGAAACCTCTACTTGGCCACTCGTTTGAGGATGGTAAGCTGTAGCAATTTTATGACGAATACCATACTTAGCAAGAAGGTTTTTAACTAGATGGTTAATGAAATGCTTACCTCCATCACTTATGATTGCTCTTGGAGTGCCAAAGCGAGTGAAGATGTGCTTCCTGATGAACTTTATCACCACTTTTGAATCATTCGAAGGAAGAGCTACAGCCTCAACCCATTTACTCACATAATCTACAGCCACAAGAATGTATTAGTTTCCACTAGATGGCGGGAAGGGGACCATGAAATCAATACCCTACACATCAAAGATTTCCACCTCCAAAATGTTACTTAGCAGCATCTCATGTCTTCTTGAGATAGTACCCAACCTTTGGCATTTATCACAACCCTTCACAAAAGCAATAGAATCTTTAAATAATGAGGGCCAAAAGAAACCAGATTGAAGTACCTTATGCGTAGTGCGCTCTCCTCTGTGGTGACCTCCATATGGGCTAGCATGACAACTTTCAAGCACTTTTTGAACCTCATACTCCGGAATGCATCTTCTCACTACCTGGTCCACACCTTGTTTCAACAAGAACGGTTCATCCCAGATATAGAACTTAGCATCATGATTGAGCTTTTTCTTTTGTTGGGTGGTGCACCCGAAGGATATTCTACACTTACTATCAAATTCACAATGTCTGCATACCATGGAACTTGAGAGATATCTAATGCCATCAATTGTTCATCCGGAAATTCTTCCCGGATTTGCTCACCTTCATTCACATGGGAAAAATCCTCCAACCTAGACAAGTGATCCACTATCTGATTTTCAGTACCTTTCCTATCTTTGATCTCAAGGTCAAATTCTTGGAGAAGCAATATCCATCGAATCAACCTTGGTTTAGCATCATTCTTGTTGAATAGGTACCTAATAGCTACATGGTCAGAAAAAACAATCACTTTAGTACCTACCAAATACGATCTGAACTTGTCGAAGGTGAACACTAGAGCCAGCATCTCCTTCTCAGTCACTATGTAATTAGCTTGTGTAGAGTCAAGGGTCTTGCTTGCATAATAGATCGAGTGGGACACTTTATTCCCAACACTGCACCCACTGCTACGTCACTTGCATCACACATGAGTTCAAATGGTAGTCCCCAATCAGGAGCTATTAAGATGGGAGCCTCAATTAAGTTCCTCTTCAACATCTCAAAAGCCTTCAAACACATCTCATCAAAGTAAAACTTCACCTCCTACTCTAAAAGACTGCACATAGGTCTTGCAATCTTGGAAAAATCCTTGATGAATCGCCGGTAAAAACCTGCATGACTAAGAAAACTACGCACCCCTTTTACAGAAATGGGAGGGGGCAATTTCTCTATAACTTCTACCTTGGCCTTATCAACCTCTAAACCAGACTTCGAGACCTTGTGGCTCAATACTATCCCTTCTCTAACCAAAAAATGACACTTTTCCCAATTGAGAACTAAGTTAGTGTCCTCACATCTAGTAAGTACTTTATCAAGAATCCGGAGACATACCTCAAAAGACTTCCCAAAGACGGAGAAATAATCCATGAACACCTCTACAAAGTCTTCCATCATATCATGAAAAATGGCCATCATACACCTTTGAAAATTCGTCGGTGCATTGCAAAGTCCGAATGGCATGCATTTGAAAGCATATGTACCATAAGGACAAGTGAACGTGGTCTTTTCCTGATCCTCAGGTGCAATCAAGATCTGGTTGTAACCAGAATACCCATTTATAAAACAATAGTACTCCTGCCCTACTAGTCGGTCAAGCATTTGATCAATGAAGGGAACAGGGTAGTGATCTTTCTGGGTAGCATCATTTAGTTTCCGATAATCCATAATAATTCTCCAGCCGGTCACTGTTCTAGTAGGAATCAACTCATTCTTTTTGTTCCTTACCACAGTCATACCTCCCTTCTTAGGATTACATTGCACCGGACTTACCCATTTGCTATCAGAGATCGGGTAAACAATTCCAGCATCTAGCCACTTTATTACTTCCTTTCTCACCACTTCTTTCATCAAAGGATTTAGTCGACGTTGATGTTGTGCACTTGGTTTGTGATCTTCTTCCATGTAGATTTTGTGAATACATAACCCCGGACTAATCCCATGAATATCAGCCATCTGATAGCCAATCTCTTTCTTTCTCCTCTTTAGGATCCTTAATGTCGTATCAACCTGTATTTCAGACAGCTCTGCAGAAAGTATAACAGGCAAGGTTTCATTAGTACCCAAAAATGCATACCTTAGGTAAGCAGGCATAATTTTTAACTCCAGCTTAGGAGGTTCTTCAATTTAAGGCTTTGGTGGAGGTCCTAACTCACGATCTAATGACTCGGCTCTCCGCTTGTGAGTCTCCACAAGTGCAATATTCAGATATGTTTCTATCTCTTGGTCCTCAGTGTCTCCATCTACCTCATGACCTGTTTACACTCTCTCTAAGGGATCTTCAGGCACAACTACTTGTGATTCTACTATTTGATCAACCACAGTAATAGCAGACTACTCTTCATAGATAGAAGGCAATTTTAAAGCGCAGTAAACATCGAATACCTCAACCTTATCATGTGCCCTCATAGTTAGTTGACCAGCTGCTACATCAATCAATGCCCTACCCGTGGCCAAGAACGGATGTCCCAAAATGAATGGAACTTCATAATTGGGTTCAAAATCTAAGACCACAAAATCTACAGGAAAAATCAATGAACCTACTTGAACTAACACATCTTCTACCAGCCCCTCAGGCCTAGCAATGGATCTATCAGCGAGTTGGAGAATAACAGTCGTTATTTTTGGACTACCCAACCCAAGCTTTAGATACAATGATAAGGGCATCAGATTTATACTCGCTCCTAAATCACACAATCTGCGGGCATGAACACTTTCCCCAATTGTAATTTGCACAGTAAAACTACCCGGATCTTTTAACTTTTTTGGCAGTTTGTTTTGAATCTTAGAGCTTCACTCCTCAGTAAGTGCTACAGTTTCATACTCCGTGAGCCTCCTCTGCTAGCCACAATGTCCTTCACGTATTTAGCATACTTCGGGGTACCCTGCAAAATGTCAACCAAAGGCAGATTAATGTGAACCTGTTTAAGGAGAGAAAGAAACTTACCGAAGCATTCATCTTCATTCTGCCTTTTGATACTTTGTGGAAACGAAGGTGGTAATTTCTTTTGAGGAACGGGTACCTCAATATTGGAGCTTTTTACTACCTCTTCCACTTTCTTTTCTTTGGTACTTGCCTCAGTCTCTCTCTTCTTTGGATCTAGTTCCTCTAATTGTAACCCATTTCTAGTATTTACCGCATGCAATTGCTTTGGGTTGGGTTCAGTATCACCGGGCAGCCCACCTTGGGGACGCAAGTTCAGAGAATATGCTACTTGCGCAACTTGTTTCTCTAAACTCATTTGGGACATTTGGATGTTTCTGATGTTCTCATCCTTCTTATCTACTCTAGCATTTATTTTGGTCCCTATTTCAGTCATGAGCTTTTGGAGTAGCTCTTCATTGGTCATCCCCCCTTTTGGTGCACTAGGATTTGCGCCTTGGTTAGGATTTTTGTATTGTTACCCAGCCCCTTGAGAACGGTAATGGTTAACCCCTTGAGCCTGATTTTGGTTTTGGTTCCCACCCCATGAGAAGTTAGGATGGTTCCTCCAACTAGGGTTGTAAGTGTTACCATAATTTTGTTGAACTCCACCCCTTTGCGCATTACCCACATAGTTTACGGAATCTGGATTTGCCTCACATTAATCAGTTTCATGAGTTACACTACCTCATACCCCACACCAATTTGATGTTTGTTGTACCATGTTAATCGGTGCTTGGTTTAGAGCCATCTGTTTAAAATGTAAGGTCATGTTATGCTGCATTGCATCCAACTTGGCATTTATGGCAGTAGCTTGATCTACACCTAAGATCCCCGCAGCCTTTTAGGTTGTGGTTCTAGACATTTCCCCCTCATACCCTTGGTTCCCTTCGGAGAATTTATCGAGTAAGTCGAACAACTCTTCACATGTTTTAGCTAGGGCCTGCCCACCTGCTACACTATTAAGAAGTAAACGAGCATTATAATCTAGACCCTCAAAGGAAGTGTGAGCAAGTACCTCATTAGTTTGCATGTGGTGTGGAAAAGCATTCAACATATGTTTGAAGCGAGCCCATGCTTGATACATGTCCTCTCCCTGGTTTTGAGTAAACCTTATTATCTCACTCCTCAGGTTACAAGTTTTCTTAGATGGGAAGAATCAACTCAAGAACTACTTTGCTAGATAATCCCAAGTAGTGATGGAGTTTGGTGGCTCAAAATCTTACCAATGCCTTGCGGCTCCTAACAATGAGTATGGGAATAACGTCAGCCTAACATAGTCCGATGAGACTCCAGTTGGGATGTATGTATAAGTAATATCAATAAAGTTCCTAAGGTGAATTTGAGGATCCTCGTGGGGGAGACCCGTGAATTGCCCATTAGAATGGAAGAGTTGTACCATGCCCTGCTTTAGTTCAAATCTACCCCCCGGTGGAGGTTTCCTAATACTAGATGCTAAGTTAGCTGTGAGTAGGACTGCCACATCACGGACTAGTCTTGCGGGTACGACAGGGGGTACTCCTTGGTTATTCGGGTTCTCTTGGTTGTTCACGTTCTCCGGGTTATTCACGTTGTCTTGATTATTATCATCATTGTTTCCCCGAACACCTAACCCCAATTCTCCTGGATGTCCTTGATTCATTTTTCTACGCTGGCGTAAAACTCTTTCGGATTCGTTGTAAGGTTCGACATGTTCTCCCTTCCGAGCCAGACTTGAAAATCAAGTGCCTGCAATAAACAAGATAAGATCAAGTAATTAATACCTGAATATTCTAATTGTAGACTTAAGAAGACCGAATATAAATCAATTTCTAAGTCCTCCGGCAGCGGCACTAAAAACTTGTTGCTCCCCAATATACACGCAGGTGTACGTGGTCGCTCAAGTAATATAGATTCTTAAAGAAACGAATTATCGTTACCAAGGGACTTATGATTAACTTATATCCAACACTTAACTCCACAAAAACAAAGTAACCATTACATAGATGGTGATGATTGTTAATTACTACTAATTTTGAACCAAATAAACGTAACTAAATGTGAACGACTTTAAGATGATGTTTCAAGCAAGTAAAAGATAATTCCAGGGCTGCAGCATGCAATAAATCTCATGTATCATTTTATTGGGTTAGAACTAATTTTAGTTGTCAAGTTATTGATTTACAGGGTTAATTGCATGAGTCGGGTTCACACCTCTAGTCACCTACCCCAGTTAGCTATCTAACTACGTCGTTAAGCGGGGATAAATAGACTAACTGGCGAGCATTTGTATTTCATCCTATTTCATAACCAAGCGAGTTGTTCGTCCGGGCGTTACTCCTGAACACAAATCATCTCAAATTAATGGGTCGATCAAGCTCTCTATATTCTCTAGTCTATCTAACCTCTCCTCTCCCGATTCAAGTTTAGACAATATATTTATCTTATGGTGATCAATCATAAAATACTAAAACAAGAACATAAAAGTAACTTATAATGACAACCAAAAATTAATTCAACAAGCCTTTAATAATCAACAATCCATTTGTAGCTACGGCCCCAGAACTAAGGCCTTTAGCCACTCATGCTATTAGAAAACCTCAAAATACAATTGTTCATGCGATTTTCCAAAAATAGAAGAGTTGAAAGATCAAAACCTATTACAAACGTGAATACTTACTCTTTCACACCAAATAAAAGCCGAACCTTAACAATGGAGCCCTAAGGGTCCATTTATAATAGTAGGAAAATTAGAGACAAAGTCTATTACAATTAGGAATCCTTTTTTAACACTTTTAAGATGGAAAAATCGGGATCCTGCTGGCGTGTCACGCCTAGCATCGCACCCAAACTTCATCTCTGAGGTTTCCACCCTAGTGCGTCGCGCCTCTCAGACCGCTTGAGAAAGGCCCCAGAATATTGGTCCTTGGCGCGTTGCGCCTAGCCCTGGGGCCTTCAACCTTAGCTTCTTTTCAGCATATCCTTGCATCGTTTCATTCAATTTGACTCCAATCTCCTTGAGAGTTCCTGAAACCTCTAATCACATGCTTTAGTGCATAATATCGCAACTATAACGAAAACAAGCTAATAGACTCAATATCATTTGTTACTTCAATCAATTCATGGGCAAATATTGACAACTTAGGCATATAAATACGCCTAAGATCACCACCCCACACTAAGACTTTTGTTAGTCCTCAAACAATCTTTAGACGATCAACTCTTTTTCACAACCCTTGGACTTATCAACCCACTTTAAAATCAATCAAACATTTTAATCATGGTCTTGTAGTTCACAATGGATGCAACATTTCACAACATTTACACCAAGTTACAACATATTTTCAAAGAATGACTCTTTCAATATTTTTCCAGGCTAATGAAAACTCTTACAAACACACCAATTAGATAATCCTACACATGCCATGAATGCCCTCACTTGCTCTCGTTTAGTAAAGCCTTTCACTCAAGCAATCACAATATCACAGGGCCTATTTTTCAAACAATCAACTCACTCTCACAAAAGAAGTTCTTACTTTTCTCAACATACCATAAGCTTGCCAATAGTGTATTCTTACTTTCGCATTATATTTCTCAAGAAATCAAGAGGACTTTTATTTTGTTGTAATGTCGGCTTAAGGTAAGGAAAGGAATATTTAGGAACCATTTTAGTGACTACACCTCCCTAATGCACATGTCATTATTTTGCCAACAATATCCTTCATAGTTTTTCTTTCCTTCTAGTACACACTTCATGAATATTTACCCCTCTTTGTTGCTCCATCTTTGCCCTCTATATTATTTATTTATTTATATTTTTTTTCTTCTTATTTTTTTCATGCCTTTGCAATAGTCACCCTCACTTTAGATTTTAAGGTCCAAGTAAGGTACACATAATCCTTGATAAGACCAGGGCCAATGTTTCGAGCATAGTTTTGAAATAGCCACCCTCAATTGAGTTGAGGTGCACTTTATCACTAAGGACCAGGGCCAAAACAGAATTTTTAATTGTCCTTTTCTTTTCCACACAATGTAGCATTTCACCCTTTATTATGTCAACCAACAATTTTCAACCCTTTTTCTTAACATAGTGCATTAAGGATTTTATTAGGATCAAAAGACTTGTTATCAAACAAACGGGTTTCGGCTTATCATGTGGCTTATCAATAAACAAGGCTAAAGGCTCAATGGGGCTTCACTAGGGCGTCACTCCTGAACACAAATCACATCAACTTAATGGGTCGATCAAACTCTCTATATTCTCTGGTCTATCTAACCTCTCCTCTCCCGATTCAAATTTAGACAATATATTTATCTTATGGTGATCAATCATAAAATACTAAAACAAGAACATAGAAGTAACTTATAATGACAACCAAGAATTTATTCAACAAGCCTTTAATAATCAACAATCCATTCGTAGCTACTGCCCCAGAACTAAGGCCTTTAGCCACTCATGCTATTAGAAAACCACAAAATATAATTGTTCATTCGATTTCTGGAAAATAGAAGAGTTAAAAGATCAAAACCTATTACAAACGTGAATACTTACTCTTGCAAACCCAATAAAAGTCGAATCCTAACAATGGAGCCCTAAGGGTCTATTTATAATAGTAGGAAAATTAGAGCCAAAGTCTATTATAATAAGGAATCCTTTTTTAACACTTTTAAGCTGGAAAAATCGAGATCCTGCTGGCGTGTAGCGCCTAGCATCACGCCCAAAATTCACCTCTGAGGTTTCCACCCTGGCGCATCGCGCCTCTCAGAGCACCTAAGAAAGGCCCCAGAATATTGGGCCTTGGCGCGTCGCGCCTAGCAGTGTGCCTAGCCCTGGGGCCTTCAGCCTTAACTTCTTTTCAGCATATCCTTGCATCTATTCTTTCAATTTGACTTCAATCTCCTTGAGAGTTCCTGAAACCTCTAATCACATGTTTTAGTGCATAATATCGCAAGTATAACGAAATCAAGCTAATAGACTCAAGATCATTCGTTACTTCAATCAATTCATGGGCAAATATTGACAACTTAGTCATATAAATATGCCTAAGACCAAACAACTGGTAGGTTTCATTGTTAAAGGCCAAGAAAAGAAAGTTTGTAAATTGAAAAGATCAATTTATGGCTTATAGCAATTTCAAGGTAGTGGTACCTGAGGTTCCATTAGGAGGTGATGTCATTTAATTTCACCATGATCGACGAATACCATTGCATCTATGTGAAAATATCCAATAAAAAGTTTGTAATTCTTTCTCTTTATCTAGATGATATTTTATTATATGGAAATGATTTGGAGTATGTTAAAGTGTCCAGTCATGGATCTCAAAATCTTTTGATATGAAAGATATGGGTGAACCAGACTATATATTGGGTGTTAAGATTCAAAGTGACAGTTTTAAGAAATTTTTGAGTTTATTTCCAAAAACATATATAAAGAAAATATTGGAACATTTTTGAATGAATAGTTTCAAATCCATGGATATTTATGTAGCAAGGGGTGAAACTTTAAGCCTTGAAATGTGTCCAAAGATTGAAAAAGAAAAGAAAGACATGTCCCCAGTTTCATATTCTAGTGTTGTCGAGAGCTTGATGTATGTTATGATGTGTACTCGCTCTAACATTTGTTATGTCGTAAGTCTGGTTAGCAGGTATCAATACAATCCTAGATGAGATCATTGGAAAGCAGTATAGAGAATATTCAGATAGACGAAGGGAACTGCATATCATTCACTATGTTATAGTGAATCTGATTCATTCATAAAAGGTTATACAGAAGTTGATTGAGCTGGTGGCCGGACTGATAGAAAATCAATATCTAGTTATTCTTTCTGACTTAATGATGGTGTTATTTCATGAAAAAGTAAGAAACAAACTTGCACAACTCTTTCAATCATGGAATCTGAATTCGTGGCTTATGTGTCTGCAGTACATGAAGTTGTTTGTTAGAGAGATTCTTTGAGCATTTGGATATTGCAATGAATACTAAGGGTCTCATGGTTCTATATTGTGACAGTCAAGCGGCTATCACATACACGAAGGATCCTAAGTACAGCAAAATCAAACACATTTATATCAAGTATAACTTTGTGAGAGATGTAGTAGCAAGTGGAGAAATAACTTTGCAATACATTTCTACACGTGAAATGATAGTTGATCCTTTTACAAAGACGATCTCTAGAGACTTGTTTGAATTTATTTTTACGTAGGATTTGTTAATATTTCAGTATTGTAAAATATCTTGGTTGTTATAATATTCTCATCTATATAATACTGTTGAATTTATGGTCATATATTGTATGTATGTAATGTTGTGTAAGAAATAAAGTGTGTCGAATAAGTCACGAGACTGACTCTCTCATATGAAAAATTGTCTCATACGCCGAGGAACGTGAAGAGATGAGTTTGACCATCATATTATGACTTGTTTTATAAACCACACAAGAGTCTCTCTAAGAAAATAAGTTTGAGGATCATTGGAGAGAGAATCTGGGGTTAAACATTTGGAGGTGTTTAGACCAAGGTTTGTACAATGTTGGATAATTGAAAGAATGAGATACATACATCAGTATAAGATGAAAATATTGTAGCACGTGTTTCATACCACGTGTGTCAAGCGATCAATGGGTCAATGAAAGAATGGTTCCCTGCTTCTTCATTGTGTGAGAACCTGAAAAGTTAAAATAACCTTTCAATGAAATACCCTTTGGAGTTCCCATCGATGTTTCTACTTTAGCATGTACCTAATAGCCATTCATTTTGCAATGCAGTGCATCTCTAGGAAAGCAATTGAATTGGAATAGATTGATTCGAGTAGAAAGGAAAGACGATTAATCTAATAATAATGTAACTTGTATATACAAGACGACTATTACACTAACCATATTGGTATCGAGTATAATTGTTTATATAAAGTTAATTAATATGAACTCGAGTTAACCTATTTAAGAGGATGAAAGATTGAATAAATAACTACTAAAGTAGTGAATGAAGTTTGGGATATTGTGAATGATAATGTCTTTATATTTGTAGTGAATTCTTTTCACATGTGATTGGATTCCTATGTAGGACTTGTAAAACCTTAAAGACAAGCTTTGATGCTCACAGGTTGCACGAACTATTTGTCATATGAATTGTGTGTCTAATTGATGTCATATTGGCTTGGGTCTTGTCCACCATGTGCGAAGTGGGACATGTAAGTTTTTTTGATAGTGGGTCGCTAATGTGAACCAACCTGATCAGATTTTATTTAATTTATGAGAAAGAATTAAATAAAAGGATAATATCATTTTTGAAAAGAAAAGGCAACAATTAAGAGTTTGTAATTGTTCAAACCTCTCCATTTAAAAGGAGACTTCTTCTTTTCAGAACGTGAAAACGTGAGTAAGAACGTGAAAAACGGAGAAAACAAAAATTATCCTTTTGCCAATATTCAATCGACACATTAACAAACACTTAGTTTGTGAACAAGAACAATCTTTGTTTCCTAGTGATTCAGAGAGGGATTTGAAACAACTCGTTTTGATAGAAAAATCAACACCAACAAGTTCCGCAGCAAATTAAGGTACACATTCTGTTGTTGTTTTTGCTAATAAATTATTTCATAAATAACTTATTGTAAAAGGTTGATCAAACAAAATATTAATATATTATTTTCTACTAGTATACGTACCCGCGTGTTGTGTGGATATTTTAAAATATAATAATTATTAAATTTATAAATAACTAAATACGAATTATTATTGAGTAACAAAGTGCATGTATAAACATATCTAATGTTTTAATTTTACATATACAAATAATGCTAACAAAATTTCGCCCTAATTTATGTGTAATGAGGGTATGTTCATCAAAGACTCTAAACATTATTCTAACAACTTCTCCTTCTTCTAGTATGATGAAGATTAATAGCATATGTGGCGTGTGTTGAATTGATATTTGTGCTAATCAATTAAATTTTAAGTTCATAGATCAATCTAAAACCTAGTATTAAAAATCTTAACTCTACTTTTACCTAAAATCTAAATATGATTTTAAAGCATGTTGCAACCTCTTTAGCACATTCTTCTCTCGTTTTATCGTGCAAATTAAAATAAGATGATTTCATTTACTCAAATATAATTTTATAAAATTAGGATGTATAAAATAATGAATTTCAGTGATAAAAAAAAGATATTATAATCAAATTAATATATACCACAAAAAATAAATTATCAAATTAATATATACCACATAAAAATAAATTATTTACAGAGCAAAACAAAAATTGAAAGATGAAAAAAAAAACGGTTCATCTTCTATTCCTTTGATTTACTATAAGTCTCTTCTTTTATTTTATGATTTTTTAGATTTGTTTAGCCTTTCTAAATGTGTTGTATATTTTATTCTTTAGTAAATACGTATAACTTAACAATGACAAATAATTTTAGGATTTAGCATTAAGAATTTTAAACTAATTGTATATAAATAATTAATATATTATTTTTAGTATTAATTAGATAAAGTTTATAAGTTATAAGCACCAGCAATGCATGCTATTATGAGTATAACATGAAAATATATGTGACAAATCATTTCAAATCAATTCTAATTCAAAATTTTGAAAGCAATAATATCAACGATAAAAATAAAGTTTTTTGAAAATGAAAATATGAAATAGCACTTTGCAAGTCATTATTCATTTTAAGAAAATTTTCTCAATATGTTAGGTTGCTAAAGAAATAAAAACTACATCACAAATTTAAATTTTATTGTTTAACTATTCCCTTATAAATATTTTCTTTTTCTTCTGTTTTCGTTAATTGTTTTATTTTTATTTATTTAGTATCATGATATTCTTTAATTTATTTTCCAATCAAATAGTGATGCGGTAAGAATTTACCGTTTTTATTTTGTATAATATTTTGCTTTTTAAACAAAAATTCTTCATCTAAAAAAAGTAGATTTAATAATTTAAAAGAATCCAGTTTATAAACTATTAAAAATGTTTTTTTTGAAAACCATTAAATCAAGGATTTATAGTTTTTCTTTTTTCAATATTACCTTTTCTTAAAAAAATGTTAGCATCCAAAAAAAGATATTTATACGATTTTTTTACCTGTAATTTTTTTAATTGTCTTTGTTAAAAATTATTCAAATCGAAAGTTCTAAAATTATGACAGTTTCTATTTTCTATTTTTAATTATAAAATACATATTTGTGATATTTTAATAATTTATATTTAAAAAACTTTACTAAGTTCTAATAAATAAATAATTTTAGAACTCAAAAGTTGAGGGTTTTTTTGGTTCTAATATGTAACATTTTTACCTCTATTATTATATATTTTTTGGCTATAAAAAAGAAATTTTATATTATTATTTTTTAATAAAGTAGTTCTATACATGATGACTTATTTTACATTTACGTTAAGTTTTGTTAATTTTCTAATTTCTAATATTTTAAATTTTTTTGTAACACTTAAATAAAGATTTACAGTTACATCACCTTATTTTAAGAACCGTTTTAAAATTATTTCTTATTTAATCGTTCAAAGTACTTTAATCCTTATTCATTTTAATCATTTCAAAAATATATTTTTTATGGTGCTGACATGTGGCACTGCATTGCGTAAATATTTTAAAATATAATAATTTTATTATTAAAAATAACTAATAAGAATTATTATTCACTTAGTAATAAATTTAAATAATAATATCATTAACTTATTTTTTGAGCATGTTAAATTAATTTGATTAGTGCACAATTTAATTTTGTTCTTTATTATTTTTGTGATGTTTAAATAAAAAAATATTTTAACAACTTAGTAATTCTAATATTCCAAATAAACTGTTTAACATCACAAGAGAATACATTTTATACTATTTTTCCTTGTAATTAGATATTAATATATAGTTATACATTATTTTCTTTAAAATGAGAATGAAGGTGTAGAATTAAACTTATCTTTCAATCTCAAATTGAATTTGAAATTCTCCGTTAATGTGAATTTTTTTATTTAATAATCAAAGTAAGCCATTGTTTTTCAACTCAATAATTCTCCTTTTTTTTATGAAGTACTATGTAATTAATGTCAATTAATATAATCGCTATATTAAATTAAGGATAATTTTAGAGACCTTCCTTCAGGTTTTGTTCTATAACAATCATCTTCTTTGTAGTTTATGATTGCACATACCACCTTTATTTTGAATTTTTTGTAATCATTCTTTAAACCTATTTAAAATAAATAAATCAATTATAACCTAATAAATTTGTCCCTCTTTATATTTATTTCTTCATAATATTGCATATTGCTAAAAACATAACTTATTTAATAAAAGCATGACTTAAACCACAAAGATATCGACAATGAAGAACCATA
>JAJOOD010024918.1:0-13904 GCA_029582525.1 Solanum tacnaense
GTTGTCACTTTTTTCACATTTTAAATGAATTGTTTCTTTTATTTTTGTGTATGGTTAATAACCGAATAACCGAACCAAACCAAACTGAAACCGATAATAACCAAACCGATAAATGTATATTGTATTTGGTTTGGTTTGGTTTTGATAATTTTAAAACCGATCAAGTTGGTTTGGTTTTGGTTTTGACCAATAACCGATCCAAAGCAACCCGTGAACACCCCTACTTATAGTTATTGAGCTTTAATAACCCTATAAATATAGTTGGAGTGATCCATGGTTCATGTCAAAAGCTGATGTGTTCGCCGGTAACCGGGCTTCCATTAGAGGCCCAACTAGCATTGTTTTGGGCCCTTTAGGATGCTTTTCAAAATCAACAATCGCCACTTGGGAGAATTATTTAAAAATTGAATGTATTGAGACAATATAATTGTAATGCTAATATTACAATTGGATCAAATTCACTTAGTTTATTTAATTGAAGGTTTAATGTAATGTTAAATATTACAAGGACTGTAAAAGAAATTAAGCAATTATTCAAGGACCAAAAATGTTATTTTAAATGGAGGAGTAACCTAATATTCCACAACAGTAATCAGGGGAAAAAAACTAGTAAACTTATATTGCGATTTTAATAGTATAACAACCTTTCAATTTTCTTTCAAAAATCATCAAAAGATTTCATCAAGCATGAAACCTGTGAATTAACTTGAATTTAAAGAACAAAAACCTAGGATCCCAATACAGTCCAACCTCATCATTGACGCGCAATCTACAATTCCTAAATAGATCCACACAAACAAGTGCATAGTCCTCATTAGGCAACATCTCAATAAAAGTCCCTTCATTCTGATAATTTTTAGGATTGTTCTCTTCAGTAACATCCCATAAATCAATATTCTTCCTATGCCCTGACGTTATAGATCTAACTGTGTCCAATGTCCAGTATCGAAAAACATGCTCAAAAGCCTCGGCAAATGGCAACACAAGTTTTCCGACGACCGTCTCGTAATGTGTAATCATCTTTTTTATCATCCATGGATTTTGTAGGTCTATGATTGGGGCCGGATATAGATCTCGTATTTCTACTAAGTGACGAGTCACTATCCATGGGGTGTTACTTTCTCTGCATGATTCTTCTTCTGCTTTTGATGGAATGAAATTGTAGAAGAAAACCGTCTTCATAGTATAATAATTGTATAATAGATAAATGTCTGATGAATTTTTATGATGTTCAGGAAAACGGTGGAATTTATAGGATGTAACTGGTATAATTTTAGTTAATAGTATTAATTACTATGTAATCTATAATAAATGACTGACGCGTCTCGAGCAAAATCAAGTCAAATTAAAGTAATTGTATGAGTAAATTGAGTTGTATCCTCAGTACGAGTGACATCAGCAACACTCCCCTTCCCACGTCATCGTTTCATTTGTTTCCACGACCTCCCTGACACTACAATAAAAACAACTTTTAGCAATAATAATTATACACATTAATAAAGAGTGCTAAAGTCTTTACAAGCATTAGTTAAGTGCAATTAGATCCAATTTGGCTAAAGGCTTTAAAAACATATACAAAGAGTGCTAATTGCCGCTACAATATATTTAGTGATAATAAAGCTATAGTCATTAATTAATTGTTACTAAATATCATTATTGATGAACTGTAGTTATTACCTCGCCCACCTTATGGGTGTCCCTTGCCATTGCCACCTCCACATGTTGAAACTACAACTCTAGTCTGTTGTTGAATCTGATTACCTACTGGTTTGAAAGGGCATTCCCTTGGATCCTCAGCCCTACCCCTAGCAAGTCAACTCAATTCCCGTTAAAAAAGTTAGGATAGTTTCAATAGCCAGCAAGTTCCTACGTTCCTAAGGCCTGTGCCCCATGGAAAGGGCAGAGATATGGAGTGCCTCGCGGATTTCTACTCTTATGGCTCGTGCCAGGCAGGACTGGGATCGCTGTCAACTGGGACTGCTCTTCAGTCTTCTAAGTGACCCAAGTTACCACAGTTAAAACATCATCGATCAAGAGATGACTTGTTGACAGAAGAATAAGAACCTTCTTGGCCGGTAGGAGTCAAAGACTATTGAATGATCCCGAATTGGCAACCTGGGCTGACTAAATAGGACATGCCTAGTATATCTATTGACTGGGACCTCTAGAGTAAGAACCCTATTTGACTTTCTCCAATCGCTTCACATAATCAGTTACCTCATTAAAGTTCTTCCATGTAGAAATCACATGCATAGATAAGACTTGCAACTTACTGTTCAAACCTTTTACATACAGAAAAATTCTCTTCTCCTCATGCCCAAAAATTAGGTAGCATAGCGAGACAAAGCATGAAACTTACCCTCATAAAAATCTTCAACTTCATAAACTTAGTCAACAACCCATGCTCACTTCCGATCATAAAAAGGCCTAGTATCGAATGGAAGAACTCATCAGCACCTGAAGCTTTATCCATCTTGGCGGCGGCGGTAGATTCGGGATGATGATATAGAGCATGAGTAGTCGCCACAATATGAGTGGATCCAGTTCCCATTTATCTCACTCAAGATGGCTAGCACCCATTGAACAACCTTAGAAGTCATAGGGGGAGGCATATACCCCCAACTTGTGTTTCCACTTATGGTTATGCACCTTCCTTGTACTCTACCTCAAAAATCTCTCCAACTAGAACCTGGGGTAGGGGAAGGGTCGGCAGTCTTGTCCTAACCACTGCCTAAGCTCGACCCTTGATGGGTATTGCTCTTTCTCTGACCCTGTGTTGACACCCAATTTTGACCGTCCTCGATAATAATTAATTTCTGAGCTTCTTAATTTTTCAAACGATTTAGAATAATTAGCTTTATATAATTCAAATTAGTTTCGAGGTTATTTTAAGTAATTTCAATCGATCTTTATAGTATTTTGAATAATAACTATATTTCATATAATTATATATGTTTTTACTATGTCTTACAAATATTTTGAAAATTGTAGCAAAAGAGTTCTACATTGATTAAAATAAGTATTTTATTAATATAGTTTTAGTTTGAATTATAGTCTTTAATTAATTAGTTTGTGTGAAAATCGAGCAGTTCATGACTAAGATGATTATTTTATCTTGTTAAGATTAAAAAGCTCATAAATTAATTATGTTAATTTGTCCTATTTGAATTCTAGCCGAACCTTCTAAAATTAATTCATTTGGCTACCTTTTAATCAACTTGATTAAATCGTTAATTAGTTCCTACTACTATTTTAGCCTAATCTAATCTTTTATTTCAAACCCATCACTAGACCAAAGTTTGAGCCACTTTTCAGCAGCCCAATACAATTTCCAGCAGACCCAACAGCCCAACTCCCTCATATCCATATGTAACCCAATTCCCTGCCGACCTAAATTAAATTTATTCCCAAACCCGACCCAATCCACTGATAACAAAGAAACCCAGGGGGCTCAACGTCAAACAGCAGCAAACGACAATACACAGCAGCGTTCCAACGCTGAAGAAGCAGGACGCATCGTCTCCCTCTCCAGCTGTGCGATTGTAGCAGTTAAAGCATCTGCCAGCAGCTGCACTCCGTCCTTGTGGCCCTAAGATGAAGCCACGTCGCGCCCAAGGACAACGAAATTGATCCAGCCGTCTGTCTCCCTTTCCTCTTCCGGAATGGGTCGAAATGGCAAGAAAAAAATGTTTGTCCAAAAGGGTGAAAGGATTTTGATTTCAAATTTCGAATGACAAAATTCCATCCAGATTCCCCCCCTTTTTTTCTACCCTAATTTTCTTGTATAAAAGCTCTCTTTGCATTTAGTCTTAGGGGGGATCCTTTTTTTTTAGTCAGAAAAATTCTGGCGAAGGCAGAGAAAAGGATTGGAAAGGTTAGAGAGATTTTTTCAGTTGGATTTCTTTAGCAAAATACCTAGACAACCTGAGCGAAGTAGTCGAAATACGTACTAAATACATTAAGAAAGCAGAGGAGAATTAAGTTTTCTTTGTTTTCATTTTGCTTCCGGCTCCTTCAAAGCTCGGTTGGGATCGAGATTTGCCCGAGTCCGCTATTTCTTTGCTTGTGTCTCACGTTTGTGTGAAAGTCGTTGCTCAGCCGCTCGCCTCGCCCTTGTTCGCTGCCCGAAAAAGGTATTGTCTCATTCCTTATGACACTCTCTTCGCCCTTTTTCTGGTTTCTAAGAAAATGATGTGTTCCGATGCCGAAAAAGCCCATTACATGGCTGTTTGTTATTAGTTATTGTTGATTTGTTAAATGTCCCGATGTGACCTATTTGTTCCTATATGATTCCATTAATCGGTCGAGTCGAGGTTCGTAACTTTGCATTTAACGTTGGTGTTTCTTTGCTATTCTTTTAAATTCTATTCGTGATCCCTTATCTCAACTTTAATGCTTGATGTGCTTGGGTTTGGGTTACTCCGTTTGTGCATTTTAAGTATTATGTGTGTCGTATTTAGCTTGGATACTGCTTGATGACTGTTATTCACGAAGGTTTAAATCCTCAAATCAATCATATCCTGTCTTTTTTTTTTACTTTTTTTACAACTTTTGCTTCGAAGTAAAAAAATATATAAAAAAAAAATCAACTTGCTCATTTCTTTAGTTCGTGAATTTTTTCTGGCAAAGGACTTTGATTGTTGTCAAAATATGACTGATTGTTTCATTAGCGTGCTCTCTCTACATTTCAAACCATTTGCCGTGTACTAATTACTCGTTCATCATGAAATAATCCACTCCTATAATGCCATCTGTAAACTTTTCTTATGGGTTTTATCGTTTGAGTATGCATGTGTCTTACATTTTTCAATATCTTGGTCTCTTTTCAATAGTTTATTGTCAATGTATTGTGTCATCATCAAGGAGTCATTTGTCTCTGCCTATTTATCTTGTTATTGTTGAAGTCTTAAGAATCCATTCATTGATTTTTGTCATTGTTGGATGTTCTGGGAATGAGCAGTATGTCACGGGCCTATTTTTCGAGGCCTCGTGGGACAGCAAGTGAAGGCTTGCACAGCTCTTCGGATGCTCAGTCCTAATGCCAACAAGCACTCAAACGTGCACATCAATTTGTCTAAAACAGTCCCTAACACAGCCAACAAGAAAGCAATAAAAAGGAAGCAAACTTTAGGAGGCAAGTGCCAATTTTCTTGATATTTTTCTAAGTGTTCTCCATACATAATGAACTCCTATCATATATGTCTAAAAGCTGAAAACAAAGCTAAACACATTGGAGACAAGTTCCCCAAAAATAATGGACTACAAGCTTGACTTTGCAAGTCAAAGGTAAGGTGGGAAAAAGATTGAGTGTTCCTTAATTTAAGGCAGCCTTGTCCCTTTGTCTAGGGCCCTTTTGTGGCTGGAGTTTCTTGGCTGCCACCTGCTCTTCAAACGTCTCCAAGTCACCTCTGCAAGCGGGAAAATAATCGATACGCTGCCCGAGACTCGCTGAAGCGCAACTTGAACTCGCGTCGCCCCAGGAACTGCTGGAATTTAACGTAGCTCTTTGCGGGGGGATACACGCTCCCCCACCTGAGTTGGCGACGACCCCGGCGCCACACACCTGTAAATAAGAATGGACCTTGTCGCGGAACTGCCACAAGTCCTCGTACTTCTCCCATGTTGCCTCCTCCGGTGCAGTTCCTTTCCAATGGACAAGGAACTGCGAGCTCGAATTATTCCAACCCTTGCCGCGAACCAGCTGGTTATCAATAATTGCCTCGATCTGTTTGTCCACGGCTGGTGGAGTGATGAATATCTGAGCTCTACCGGCTTGCCCCCGACCCTCGTCTTCTATGTCTTCGAAATACGGTTTCAATTGACTCGCATGGAAGACTGGATGTATCTTCAAGTGATGGGGCATATCAACCCGAAACGAGATTTTGCCAGCCTTGGCAATAATCTCGAATGGACCTTCATAGCGGCGAATCAAACTTTGACTCACCCCACGCAGCGACTTGAATTGTCTAGGGTTCAGTTTCACCATAACTCGATCCCCAATTTGATAGTCGACTGGCCGTCGCTTCCGATCAGCAAACTTCTTCATTTTCCGGGCTGCCTTATCAAGGTAAGACCGTGCAAGGTCGACTTGTTCCTCCCAGGCCTTTGCCATTTGATAGGCACCCGGACTCTTCAAATCGGCATCGACGGGCAAGAATTGTGGCGTGTTGGGCTGCTGCCCAGTAGCCAACTCGAATGGACTTCTTCCTGTCGCCTCACTTCGCTACAAATTATAAGAGAACTGGGCAGTGTCCAACAACTTTGCCTAGTCCTTTTGATTGGCACTAACATAGTGCCGCAAATAACACTCCAATAGTGCGTTGATCCGCTCCGTCTGTCCATCCGTTTGTGGGTGAAAGCTTGTCGAAAAGTGTAGCTCCGACCCAAGCAAGCTGAATAATTCTCTCCAAAACGCCCCAGTGAATCGAGGGTCCCGATCACTAATAATGTGCTTAGGGATGCCCCAATGTTTTACGACATCACGCAAGAATATACGGGCTGCCTCCTTGGCTTTGCAGCTGGCTGTCGTGGCAGTGAAGGTTGCGTATTTTGAGAAGCGATCAACAACGACCATGATGGTCCCGAACCCCTCTGAATTCGGCAAGCAAGTGATGAAATCCATAGTGACGCTGTCCCATGGTTTCTCAACAATAGGCAGTGGCTCAAGTAGCCCACCCGGCGCCTTCGTTTCAACTTTGTCTTGTTGACAAACGAGGCAAGTACGCACATAGACCTCAATGTCATCTCGCATTCGAGGCCAATAATAAGAAGACTCCAGCAGTGCCAACGTCCTCTTCTGTCCCGGATGACCAGCCCACATTGTATCATGACCCTCCTTGATCAAAGTACGCCGAAGACTAGCCCATTTCGGCACGTACACACGTCTGCCTGTGGTGTACAGCAAGCCATCCTCTTCCCAAAACTTCTTCGTCTTGCCTTGTTGGGCCAAGATGAGAAGTTGTTTTGCCACGGGATCATGTTGCATCCCTTATTTAATATCATCAATAACGCTGCTGCATGTGGAACTGATAATTGCAGCAAGGGCAGCCTTGCGACTAAGCGCGTCGGTTACAACATTAGCCTTCCCCGGCTTGTACTCAAACGTGAAATTGAATTCAGCCAAGAAATCTTGCCAACGGGCCTGCTTGGCAGTAAGCTTCTTTTGGGACTGAAAATAAGTTGTCGCGATATTGTCCGTCTTAACAATGAAATGAGCACCCAATACATAATGACGCTAAGTCCGTAAGCAATAGACGACAACCGTCATCTCCCTCTCATGGGCAGAATATCGTCGTTCCGCGTCATTCAATTCTCTGCTTTCAAACGTTATCGGGTGGCCCTCTTGCATAAGGACACCACCAATAGAAAAATCAGACGCGTCGGTGTGAATTTCAAACGCCTTGGTGAAATCAGGCAGCGCCAGGACCGGTTCATCGGTGATGGCTGCCTTAAGCTTTTCAAAGGCCGTTCGACACAAGTCAGTCCACTCCCACTCACGACTCTTTTTCAGCAAGTCGGTGAGTGGAGAAGCAATGGCAGAATAGCCAAATATGAAACGTCGATAGTAATTGGCGAGGCCAAGGAAGGACCGCAATTCTGGTACCTTCGTTGGGGCCTCCCAATCTCTAATTGCTTCCACTTTGTCACAGTCCATCCTTATTTCTCCATGGCTGATTGTGTGACCAAGGAACTGAACAGTGGGCTGGGCGAAACTGCACTTTTCCCTCTTTACACATAAGTCGTTATCACGCAATACGTTGAACACTTTGCACAAGTACTCCACATGCTCCACCATGCTGTTGCTGTAAACGACTATATCGTCTAAATAAATGACTACAAACTGATCCAAAAATGGATGGAACAACTTGTTCATTAGTGTACAAAACGTGGCTGGTGCGTTGGTCAAGCCGAAAGGCATGACCAACCACTCAAAAGCACCATACCGAGTGACACAAGTTGTCTTTGGTTCATCACCCTCAGCAATCCGGACTTGATAATAACCCTTCCTCAAGTCCATCTTTGTGAACATCTTGGCCTGTCCCAAACGATCGAATAAATCTGCAATCAAAGGAATAGGATACTTGTTCTTCACCGTGACCTTGTTGAGGGCTCGATAATCAATACATAAACGCAGAGTCCCTTCCTTCTTGTTTTGGAATATGACAGGCGCACCAAAGGGGGGCCTTAGAAGGCCTGATGTGTCCAGCATCCAGCAACTCCTTGAGCTGCATCCTAAGTTCTTCCAGTTCCGGGGGCGCCATACGATAAGGCGTCATGGCAGGTGGCTTTGCCCCTGGAACCAGTTCGATTTGGTGGTCTACTTCCCTTCGTGGTGGCAACCGTTGGGGAAGTTCCTCCGGCATCACGTCCCTATTATCAACAAATACTTGCTCAATACAGTGAGGCAAGGCTGCTGCCTCGATCGAGCCTTCGACGCCTCCAACAAGGGCAGCAAGGAAGGTTGGTTCCCCTCTCTTGAAGCCCTTTACAAGCTGGATGACAGACAAGTGCACTCCGTTTTGTGGTACCCGAATAAGGGGTACCACGCAAGACCCTCCAGCATCGCTAATATGCAATTGGTTGAGGCGCGGCGAAATAAACGCGTTGACCTCATACCAAAAATCCAGCCCCAGAATAATGTCAAACACGTCCATGGGCGCAATTGTAAAATCTGTAAATCCCTTCCACCCTCCTAAATCGATGGGGATTTTAGGAGCGAAACCGTGGACAGTGGTGGGGAGGGCGTTAACAGTTTTCAACATAGTATCGCTGGCAACATAATTTAAACGAAGGTCTGTGGCACTTTCTTTCGTTACAAAATTGTGAGTTGCACCGGTGTCCACCATAATTCTCACGTCTTTGCCATTCAACTTGGCATTGACAAACAATGACTCACGCGGCCTTACACTAGCCTGCTGGGCAGCCAACGCAGCAAGGGTCATGTGATTAAATAATGCCATGTGATTGAACATACCAACGGCAACGTTTTTGTTCCTGTCCGTCCCACCAGTCTGCCCAGATTGCTCCCCGGATGGCCCTCCGGTTTGCGCGGCAGTTTGCTCTTGCTGCTTTTGGGCAGCAACCATTGCACTTAGTTTGCTCAACGACGGACAATACCGGGCAGCGTGAGTAGTCTCACCACAAATATAACAACCCTCACGATGTGGAGCGCCTTTCTTACGATTCTCATAGTCTTTGCGGAAATTAGAAGGTTGGTTGCGATTGTTACCTCTCGTATCGCTACCTCTGTTGGAAACTGGTTTCTTCCTGTTTCGGCTGCTATCCCCTTTGGGAGGAACATTTCTGCTCCGATTGTCCTTCCCCTTCGCTACATCTGCTCTAAAATCAGTGAGTGATTCTGCCACTGCAATTGCCTCATCAACATCACGAACTTGTCGCCTTTGGAGTTCTTGTTTGGCTCAGTTTTGGAGGCCATCCAAGAAGTAAAACAGTAAGTCCTCGCTGGTCAGGGTCGGAATTTGGAGAGTGAGACTCGTGAACTCTTTCACATAGTCGCAAATGGAAGACGTTTGCTTCAGTTCCCTCAACTTTCGACGAGCTTCATGCACTACGTTTTGAGGGTAGAACTGTCGCTTTAGTTCTCCTTTGAACTGCTCCCAATGTTCGATGGTGCAAACCCCCCTCTCCATGTCTGCCTTCTTCCTTCGCCACCACAGCATAGCGGTGTCGCTCAAGTACATAGCTGCTGTTTGGATTTTGGCAGCTTCACTGGTCATGCAAACATGCTCAAAATAAGCATCCATTTGCCACAAGAAGTTCTCAACATCTTGGGCACCTCTTTCACCACGAAACTCCTTTGGCTTGGGAGCTTCGATACGAGTCTCGCGAACAGTCACTGGGCCAGCAACTCCCGCAGCGTCAGTCTCATCAACCTGCCTCTTCAAAGTCTCGAACTGTCGGTGAAGAGAGGAGAGAGCTTCGGTGAGCTTGAATTCGAGGTTGGTCAGTCCTTCCTTGTTAACCTCTTCAAGCTCCTCAAGGTTGCTTTTCACCTCATCGAGGCCTTCAAGAGCAACCATTTCAAGGGAAGTAAAATTGTTTTCGAAAACCATAAGTCGCTTATTCAAGGCCGACAAACCAGCCTCAACTCCGAGGATCTTCTCGTCGAGTTGGCTGGTATCGGAAACTTCCCCTTCTTCCCCAAGGCTCCTGCCACCAACAGGAGGGTTGGAAGAGGATTCTCTCACCCTACTCTTGTCACGTTTTCTGGCAGTGTCTCTCCAAGCTTCCTGCTCTCCTTCTTCGTTGCGTTGAGACTTCGACGTCATGCTTCAACCGTTGCTCTGATACCACTTGTCACGGGCCTATTTTTCGAGGCCTCATGGGACAGCAAGTGAAGGCTTGCACAGCTCTTCGGATGCTTAGTCCTAACGCCAACAAGCACTCAAACGTGCACAGCAATCTGTCTAATACAGTCCCTAACACAGCCAACAAGAAAGCAATAAAAAGGAAGCAAACTTTGGGAGGCAAGTGCCAATTTTCTTGATATTTTTCTAAGTGTTCTCCATACATAATGAACTCCTATCATATATGTCTAAAAGCTGAAAACAAAGCTAAAAACTTTGGGGACAAGTTCCCCAAAAATAATGGACTACAAGCTTGACTTTGCAAGTCAAAGGTAAGGTGAGAAAAAGGTTGAGTGTTCCTTAATTTAAGGCAGCCTTGTCCCTTTGTCTAGGGCCCTTTTATGGCTGGAATTTCTTGGCTGCCACCTTCTCTTCAAACGTCTCCAAGTCACCTCTGCAAGCGGGAAAATAATCGATACGCTGCTCGAGACTCGCTGAAGCGCAACTTGAACTCGCGTCGCCCCAGGAACTGCTAGAATTTAACGTAGCTCCTTGCGGGGCGGTACAAGTAGCTCTCTTTGCTTTTGAAAGAAAGGAGTAAATTAGCTACTGTAACTTGGATGCCTCATTATTTCATTTTAATTGTTTTGCTTGTCTGAAGTATGTTTGGTTGTGTTCCCTTTGGTAGATGATTATTTTGTGATTGGTAAATTTTTGTTACCGTGTTATGTTGTGGTTTTAAGATGACATTATTAAATACTAATCCTTATCTTTTCTTTGTTTTGTTGCATGGTACTATCCGAGTCCTCTTGGACTCCCATTCTCCTCTTATTTGCATTTTGAGAGAGCCGTAAAGGCTCAAATCCTCCTTTATCGAGTCAGCCAGCCACTAAAATCGACGAACAGGCCCCAGAGTTGAAAAGACGTGCAAGAAATCAAGAGTTGAAAAGATTTGGTCAAAGGCTCACTCTTCATTATCTAAATTTGTATTTTTGTTATTTAGGGCCCAAGCCCTTGTCTTTTAATTATTAATACTCTATTAGAAGTTTAGGACATGTGAAGAATGGGCCTAAGGCCCAAATATAAAATATATTTCTTTTATGTTAGTTTAGGACAAGTATATGTGATTCAAATGGGCCCAAATACTGGTCCAGGCGGACATAAACCAGATCTGGGCCTAACTCTCTTTCTCTCTTTACTTTATTGTGCTTATTTTACTTGCTAGTATTTGTCGTTAATCTTAAGGTCGAAAAATTCAAATCCCCGAAAGACGCCTATTTTGATTCAATAACTTAACTAAACCAGTCATCTCTTAACAAGACTTAAAGGAATAATTTTGCAGGATAGCTCACTTAGATAATATCTAAATATTTCTTTTTTTTTCCCTTTAAAATAAGTTTTAACTATAAAATAGTTCAATTTCGCAAATCAAGCTAAGTTAAAATTATTTAGCCAAGTAATTAATTGTCGGATAACTGCGTATTAGCGGGCATTTCGGGTGCTTTCAAACCCTTCCCGAAATGCTAATAAGAACCCCGAATCCTTTTAAGTTTTCATTAGATTCCTGTTTTAGTCTTTTGAAAACAATAGTTTTCTTGATTTTTCTCAAAAATTAAGTGGCGACTCTAAGCCAGTCTTAAATATATTTTTTTAAATAAAACACCCTGTCCATTTCTCACCCTCGCACTGTCGATTCCACAATTGGAGATGGTACCCTCACTCGGTTATATCAAGTATTAACCATCTATGGACAAAGAATGAAAGAAGTCAGATATCAATTTTGATATCGCCAGATACCAATTAGAATCAAGTTTTAACATGAAGAGAGAAAGAAAATATAATTTCCTGAGTGGTATAGCATGTCGATCGAAAAGTACAGAATACTGTTTCGTAAGATTCTACTAGACCTATTTTGGTAATAAGATCAACGAATCTAGGACTCTAACATCAACTTTGTCAGGACCCAACCAACTTTGAGAGACACTCACGCTAAACCTCTGATACGAAAACAAATCATCTACTAACATGAAATAAGCTAAACAACTCGAAGTAATAGTTTTCAACAATTAAAAACGAGTTTCATAGATAAAAAACCATTATCACAAAATATTTGTAGAAATAACCCCTAATCTGAAAGTCGTGTATCAAAATATCAATTTAGTCTAGAATATGAGGATTAACCACAAAACAAAAAGAGTCTAAGTCTGAAAAATGGACTAAAGGGAAAATATGAAACCATAACAACTTAGAGAAAGAAACTCGCCCTTGGATTAAGTAAATGTTGGGCTCACAACTGAGGTCGCGTAGCTGCTACTGAAATATGTCATGTACTTAAAAAATGAAAAAGGCAAGTGCAACATTAGTACACAAATCCCTGTACAAATTCACATTCAAAACTTATCTAAAATCATCTTATTTTATTGTCCAGGCCTGCACCCCCAACCTTTGTTACCAATTCTGGTTCCACACCTTCATCGTACTCTACCTCAACATCCTGTCCAACTCGATCATGGGATGGGGGAAGGGTTGCCGATTTTGGCCCAGCCACTACCTGATCTCCACTTCTGGTGGATGTTACTCTTCCTCTGCCCCTGCCCCTTCCTCGCTCTTGCACTACAGTTTCACAGCTTGAGTTGGTACCCTCACTATGTTATGTCTAGTATCAACCATCTGCGGACAAACAATGAAGAAAGTCATATACCAATTTATTTCACCAGGTACCAATTGGAATCAAGTTATAACACGAAGGAAGAAAGAAGAGATAATTTCCTAAAGTAATGTAGCCACTCGAAGAAAAGTACAGACGTATAGTACTATTTCGCAAGATTCTACTAGACCTATTTTGGTACAACGAGAACAATGAATCTAGGACTCTGATACCAATTTTATCACGACTCATAGACATATGTGTTCTATGTGACATTAGATATGAAAATTTATGTCATATGTGAAATTCATGTAGGAGCATTTGTACATCACGCATATAACATGCAACATTTGAGTATTTATTTGTTTAAGTTTTGGATAGTTAGAATGCCTACTTGTGCACTTCTCATAGAATCTTTTTGTTGTCTTTTGTTTTAATAGAATCCACAATTGTTTCTTTAAACTCATTTCATGTTTTCATCATCGACCTGTATATCGAATAACTCATACAATTAATAATTTAAAAGAGATGTTGTATTCACGATGACGAAGACATGCTGAAAAACCCCGGTGACCTTAATGAATAAGAGAGTCGTTACAACAACAATTTTCTTTATGAGTGATATGGTGTCTTATGGAACTAATGACTTATGTTGCCCTAACTCTTTATGGTGTCTCATGGAACTAATGACTTATGTTGCTGGCAGAGGCGGACTCAGACCTTAAGGAGGGGGTGCACGCAGTGGCGGATTTAGGATTTTAAGGTTGTGGGTACTCAAGTCAAAAATATAAAAAAGACATGTTAAAAGTGAGATTCGAACTTAAGTTCAACAACACAATAAGAGCCTTAAGCATCTACCCGAAAGCCAATGGACTAATTAGATCATTTGGTCATTGGGTGCTCTATGTTAATTTTATACAAATACCTCTCTCTCTCTCTCTCTCTCTCTA
>JAJOOD010024919.1:0-17415 GCA_029582525.1 Solanum tacnaense
GGGAACACGTATACCCTAGTTATTTCTCTTATCTTGATAACAACCAAAGTTGAGTTTGATTATTGATTACTTATTAAGTTCTTACTATTTGTTTTACACAAACACAACCCCCCTTTTATTACCTGTTTCTGGAAATAATTTGACTAATTTAGTATAATTGTTAGTTAAAGTAAAGTCTAAACCATTTTCCTCGTGGGATCGATCCCAACCTACAAGTTGGGTTCTTTACTTGATAACGATCGCTTATACTTCTGTAAGGAGGTGTAATTTGAGCGTATCAATCACACGACCTAAGCAAGAAGATCAAAACATACCAACCACTATAATTCACACTAACACTCATATCACAGTTGACTTCCTAAGAACAAATTAATTACTCATCTCAGTCTAAAATAGGGATAACCAAACCTACCTCAAGGGCCAAAACTTAAACCCAAACAACTCTACCGAATCATATCCTCTATCACACCATCACCTAAAAGATCCACAACTATCAAGAATGGATAAAATACATCAAAAGGAGCCCAGATACATCCATATTGATAGGATTATAAATTGGGGGTAAAATAGTCAAAAAATCACTTTGAAAATCAGAAGGGTGAAATCAAATTTTAGTTGAAATACACATTATATACATAAAAAGAAATTGTGGTTCAAAAACTCTTTAAGATAGATTAAGAAATGTGTTCCAAATCATTAAAATACAACTTCACAAATTTAGGGGGGAAACACCAAAACTCACTTTAAAATCAAGGCTTAAAGAGTTTTCGGAAGATATGACTAGAAGGAATTCGCTGGAGGATAATTAAAAGGACCTTAACCACACTAGAAACCACAAAATAATAGCAAGAACCGCTTCTCAATGCTCTAAAGCTTTGAAAATTGAGAAATTGGAATTTTGGGAAGAATACTAAATTTGGGTTCTGTCGTGGTGTGAATTGTTCATCACCATTGCAAACCACTAATTCTTACGATCGCGAAGGGTATGAAAAACATAAATCGCGATTGTGAAGGGAACGATAAACATACTTCATGATCCGAAGCTCCCTGTACGTGATCATGAAAGCAAAGGGAGAGAAAGGTTCATTGCGATCGCGAAAGTCAAAATGACCTGCACCAGAAACTAAAATACCAGCAACTCAACACAAGGAAAAAGTGATTTCGCGTATCAGGGCAATTCATCCAATACTAAGTGCCAACGATAGTAAAGTAGTAATATAACACAACTAGTGAGTTGGGGTCGAGTCCCAGGGGAATGGTTTGTACTTGAGAATCAATAGACAAGTAAGGATATGCTCAAGTCAATCATAGCTAAAATCATTTACGAATAAAAGCATGGTTCAAGTTATGGGTGACACAAATGTCAAATATCAGGGAGATTTGGGTTCAACTATCAGCTACAACAACAAATAATATGAAAATAACAAGTATAGAGACGAGTTCTTGGGATGTGATTGGATTATGGGCTAAGATAGACATCCGGGTAATTGCAATTAATAGTGAATAGTTGTAAATCAGTGAATAAGCTAGACTTTAATGCAGGTAAATTTTCTCTCGAACAATTTACCTGGAATCAAATTAGTTTCTCTCGAACACCAATAAGCAACAATTAAGAACAGCCTTTGCTTTAGTCCATTCGCTCTCTCGAGGTGAATGTGTGGAAAAGGGTTTAGGGTTCACTCTCTCGAGATGAACCTATGACAACCCAATACCCACAAAACATCGATTCAAAAAAATTGGTTTTAAAACCTCTCTCTCGAGCAAGCCAAAAACACGAAGTTAGGATTGTATTTGCAACTACAACCCATTAATTTCAACCACAATTACTGAACGAAATCACTTTTAAACAATATTCCCACTATCAATTAACAATACCTAGCAGCTAAATCAAACCATAATCACATAATCACACCCCAAGAATTGGGGTTTTAGCTAGATAATCATAAAAAGGTAAAAATTGTTACCAAGTTGTGTTTCCATCAATCGGGTAGGATTGATATTGTCTTTACAAAGTTCTAATATGAAGAATCTTCAACACCCACTTCCAATTTTTCAGAAATGGAAATCATCAAATCTTCAAAGCTAAGGAAATATTTTCTCTAAACTCAGTTCTCAGCTCTCAAACTTGAAAACTAAAATAAAATGAAAACTATTCAATGTTGGATACTAAACTAAAGATGTAAAAACGTATTTATAGTCGCCCAAAAATGTGTTGTGAAGGACCATTCGGCGCAATAAGTCAGGATCACCGATCCACTCGGCGATCTGCCATTTGGTCAATTCCATCGCTTTTTTGCTTTGGCCTTCAGCAGGTTCAGGCTCTATAACTTTGGGCGATATGGCACTGCATCGCAGAACCATTCGGTGACTCGCCGACTACTCCTTTCTATCGGTTACTTGATTTTGTCCTTCAGGACTTGGCACACTAGAACTAGATCTCGTCTACACAGCTCGGTGATCAATACCATAAAGGGGAGTGAGGTCTGGCGCTGCTTGGCCCTCATGACCATCTCCTGTGATATACTAATCCCCAGATTGAGCCTCGTCTCATCAATGATGCAACCCAGACAGGCTGCCTTGGCGTGCCGGAGAATCGACTCGTTCTAGGATGGCATAATAGTACTGCTGATGAAGCCAAACCAGAACTTTGCAGCTATGTTTAGATCCTTCTTCTCGATAGGTGCTCCAACTTCAAGCCATTTGGGGAATCATGTGATATGAGAGGAGCTAACCACTTCTTCATATTTTCTAATGTGGTAGTATGGATCATGTGTTGGCAGTCGTCATCAATATCATCATGACAATCCAAGACATCATTGATAGCCTTACTATCACACTTGACCTTCTTTCCCCAAACCACTACATAATCAACCGGTTTAAATGCAGCTGCTTGCTTCTTTTGCTGAGGTATCAAGGCTCCCTTAACAACATAGAACTCTCGGACCCAATTAGAAATATAAGGGTCACCAGGCTTGGTGAAGATTGGGAATTTATGAACCTTCAGACAACTCCTAATCTCTGGGTACCTGTCAATGACCCCATCCATGGACAGACGCTTCTCCTCAATGATTGTCCTCAGCCCCTCAGTCTTTAATCTGTTCATAGACTTTGGGGGAGGACGCTTTTACAGGAGGTGCTAGGACTACAGCTTGCTCTGGAGCTAGAATAGGAGAAGTGGTGACCTAAAGAGTCTTGATCCTAGAAGGATAATATATCCTTTTGGATCGTAGCTCTACCCTCTGTGCTACTACCAGCTCATCATCATCAGAAGCTACAGTCTGAGGCTCCTGATGCTCACCATCACTCTCAGAAGTAGTGAGGTAAGTGTAATAGATGTCATCATTGTCGGAGCTGGCCTCCGGTGATGCGGGTGCTTTGCCTTTACCTTTTCCTTTCCCACCAGTTGTGGGAAGTTTGGTAGTTTTTCCCCTGGATGCAACTACATCCTCATTGAGTTTAATTCCCTTATCTTTCTTTTGGGGTGGCATGTTTCTACTTACAACCTTTTTTCTAGCCATGTCTGCAAAACATCGGAAAAAGTTAGAAACATTTCAATCAAAGGTATGGAAAAATAATTGCAAACAGACTCAACGAACATATCGGTGAGTCGCCGAATCACGTTGGCGAGCTAGATCGGGTTCGCCGAAAGGAATGGCTCAAAATTCTCAGAAAAATTTCAACAAGTCAACGAATATAAGGCCTTTCAACGAGAAAGGATTACCCCGCCAAAAGGTAGAGTGCAATTTAAGCTACAGGGTGCAGATAAAGGGTTAATAATGGGACTTCGGCAAGTCGCCGAGTGCCTTCGGTGACCTCAAACTTCTCGCCAAAATTTACAGAGTCAAACATCGAATAAAGGATGAAATTAAAGGCGAGATGGGGACCTTCCACAAACCACAGAATGGTTCGGTGAGCTCGACCCAGCTCGCCAAATGACCCAACGTTCCTTCTTTCATCCCAACTTCTCGAATTCAACCCCGCAAACCCCAAAAATCAAATCAAAACATGCACTTTTCAAATTAAAGCAAGACCCATAATACCCATTACCCCGGAATACTCAAAAAATCACTTGGAAAATCAAAAGGGTGAAATCAAATTTTAGTTGAAATACATATTCTATACATAAAAAAGAAATTGTGGCCAAAAAATCTTTAAAATAGATTAAGAAATGAGTTCCAAATCATTAAAATACAATTTCACAAATTTAGGGGGAAAACCCCAAAACTCACTTTAAAATCAAGGTTTAAACAGTTTTCGGAAGATATGACTTGAAGGAATTCGATAGAGGATAATTTAAAGGAGCTTAATCACACTAGAAATCACAAAATAACAACTAGAACCACTTCTCAAAGCTCCAAAGCATTGAAAATTGAGAAATGGGAATTTTGGGAAGAATTCTAAATTTGGGTTCTGTCCTGGTGTGAATTGTTCATCGCCATTGCAACCCACTAATTCTTACGGTCGCGAAGGGTACGAAAAACATACATCGCAATCGCGAAGGGCATGAAAAACATACTTTATGATCCAATGCTCCCTGTACGTGATCATTAAAGCTATGGGAGAGAAAGGTTCATTGCGATAGCGAGCCTACTGGCCGCGATCGCGAAAGTCAAAATGACCTGCACCAGAAACTAAATTACCAGCAACTCAACACAAGGAAAAAGTGATTTCACGTATCAGGACACTTCATTCAATCTAATTGCCAACGATTGTAAAGTAGTAATATAACCCAACTAGTGAGTTGGGGTCGAGTCCCAAGGGAGTGGTTTGTAATGGAGATTCAATAGGCAAGTAAGGATATGCTCAAGTCAATCACTGCTAAAAACATTTACGAATAAAAGCATGGTGCTAGTTAGGGGTGACACAAGTGTCAAATATCAGGGAGATTTGGGTTCAACTATCAGCTACAACAGCAAATAATACGAAAATAACAAGTATAGAGATGGGTTCTTGGGATGTGATTGGATTATGGGCTAAGGTAGACAACCGGGTAATTGCAATTAATAGTGAATAGCTATAAATCAGTAAATAAGCAAGACTTTAATGTTGGTAAACTTTCTCTCGAACAATTTACTTAAAATTAAATTGGTTTCTCTCGTACATCAATAAGCAGCAATTAATTACAGACTTCGCTTTAGTCCATTCACTCTCTCTAGCTAAATGTGTGGAAAAGGGTTTAGGGTTCACTCTCTCGAGCTGAACCCATGACAACCCAATACCCACAGACCATCGATTCATAAATTTTGGTTTTAAAACCTCTCTCTCGAGCAAGACAAAGACATAAAGTGAGGATTGTATTTGCAACTACAACCCATTAATTTTAACTACAATTACTTAACGAAATCACTTTTAAACAGCATTTACACTATCAATTAACAATACCTAGCATCTAAATCAACCCATAATCACATAATCACACCCTAAGAATTGGGGTTTTAACTAGACATCATACAAAGGTAAAAAATGGTTACCAAGTTGTGTTTCCAACAACTGGGTAGGATTGATATTGTCTTTACAAAGATCTAAGATGAAGAATCTTCTACACCCACTTCCAATTTCTCATAAATGGAAATCTTCAAAGCTAAGGAAATATTGTCTCTAAACTCAGTTCTCTGCTCTCAAACTTGAAAACTAAAATAAAATGAAAACTATTCAATATTGGGTACTAAACTAAAGATTTAAAAACGTATTTATAGTCACCCAAAAATATGTTGCGAAGGACCATTCAGCGCAATAAGTCTGTATCACCAATCCAGTCGGCGATCCGCCCTTTGGTCAATTCTATCGCCTTTTTTCTTTGGCCTTCAGCAACTTTAAGCTCTGTAACTTTGGGCGATATGGCACTGCATCGCGAAACCGTTCGGCGACCTGCCGACTGCTCCTTTCTATAGCTTACTTGATTTTCTCCTTCAGAACTTGGCACACTGGAACATTAAGCGAGACATTAGTCATTCGGCGATTCGCCCAATGGATTAGGCGATTCTCAGGCATTCTTTTCTTCGTCCTTTCAGTTGCCTTGTTCCTTTTTGCTCATTAGTGTCCATGCTTTGTTCCTCAATCCAAATACCTGAACTTCAAGGATTTACATCAGTTATTGGCACAAAATATGCATTTGAGGACACTAAATCTATTAAAATGAATCCCTAAATGAGTCCAAATCGTGGACTCATAAAAAAGCCTCTGGATGGACCCTAAAAAATCATTCGGATCCCGATTAAAATAAACTACTCAGGCTACCCTATGAAATCGACATTTCGGACTCAATGATATCATCAGATTTCTGAAAAAAATTCAAATGACAAAATTACCCTACCGGACCTCTCTTAAGGCTTAAAATCCAACTTCTCACCCAAACACCCAAAACTCATCCCGAAGTGATAAAAACCTGACCAACCACCTTAATAGCTCAAACTCGACGTTTTAGATGTGATGGAACTAATCGAATCTCCTTCCGATGCTCGAAACTCAAAATGATGACTAAAGTTAATCATACTAAGAATTTCAACTCAAAGGGGTCAAATCACCAAAAACACACATGATCGCATTGGGGACCACACCAACCATTCCCAAAACACAAACTAAGCATGAAAAATCTGAGGGCAAGGGCAAAATGGTCATTTCACAATCAAAAGAAAATTCATAAGAAATGGGATATTACACTATCCACTGCTAAACATGTATTTGTGCTCAATTGAAAAGCAAAATAAGATACCAGAAGAAGAGAAAAGCTAAGGGTATCTATGATTCATGTCAAACTCCACTTCCTATGTCGCCTCCTCAACCTGTTGGTGCCTCCGCTACACCTTCATTCAAACTATCTGTTTGGATCTCAATTGTCTAGTCTACCTATCAAAGATAACAATCGATTCCTCCTCAAAGGAAATATTTTGATCCAAAGCAACTGAGTCCCACTAAATCACATAAGAATCATCATAAAGATATCTCTTAAGAATTGAGACATGAAACGTGGGGTGGACCACTGAAAGGAATGCAGGCAAGGTTAACCTATAGGTTACCTCTCCGCAATTCTCCAAAATCACAAAAGGTCTAATGAACCGTGGACTGAGCTTTCCTTTCTTTCAAAACCTCATCACATCCTTGGTGGGGGACACCTTAAGTGAAACCCGCTCACCAATAGCAAAGGACACATCCATGATACACTTATATGCATAGCTCTTCTGCCTATTATGAGTGGTAACAAGGCGCTGGTGAATCAACTTCACTCTATCCATGGAGTCTCTCAAACAATCAGTGTCCCAAGGTCGTACTCAAAATAAATCAAACCATCCAATGGGAGATCTACACCTCCTCCCATACAAAGCCATAAACGGTGCCATCTGAATGTTGGAATAATAACTATTGTTCCAAAAAAAAATCATTAGAGGTAGGGATTGGTTCCAATGACCACCAAAGTCCATGACACAAGCCCAAAACATATCCTCAAGTACCTAAATAGTCCACTCAGACTGACCATCGGTCAGAGCATGGAAGACGATACCTAACTCAAGCTTGGTACCGATTTATTCCTATATAGAACTCCAAAATTTATGGGTGAAATGTGTACCTCTATCACATACCATAGAAATGGGCACTCCATGTAATCGAATAGTCTCTCAGATGTAGATCCTAGCCAACTACTCTACATTATAGTTAGTCTTCACTAAAATGAAATAAGCTGACTTGGTCAACCAGTCCATAATAACCCAAACAGAATCAAACTTGCCCAAGGTCAAGGGCAATCAAATCACAAAGTCCAAGTAATGCGCTCCCACTTCCACTCAAGGATGGGCATCCTTTGCATCGTATAACCCGGTCTTTGATATCCATACTTCACTTGCTAAGAGTTCAAAAACTTGGCCACAAAGTTTAGAATGTCTCTCTTCATACCATACCACCAATAGTGTTGCTTCAAATCATGATACATTTTGGTTACCTCCGAGTGAATAGAGTATTTAGAAAAATGAGCCTCCATCAACATCATACACACCCAACTACCAACTCTAGGAATACAAATACAACCATAAATCCTCAAAACTCCTTCGGTATCAAGAGACGTTGAATTAGCTTCACCTTTCAACACTTTGTCCCATATCACTCTCAATTTATCATCCTCTAAATGGTGGGCATGAATCTAATCCATGAAAGTAGACCTAGACTCAATGAAGTCTAAAACGATGGTGAGGTGCATAAATATAGAGACAAACCATTTGTCTAGCCAATGAATGAACCTCTAAAGTTAGAGGTCACTCCTTCACCTTAAGAAAGGCTAAGCTACCCATGCTAGGTGCCTTCTAATTCAACCATCCTCTACAACATTTGCCTTGCCCAAATGATAAAGAATGGTGATGTCATAGTCTATCAACGACTCCAACCATCTACATTGTCTCATGTTCAGATTCGGTTGAGAAAAGAGATACTTAAGGCTACGATAATTAGTAAAGATCACACAATGCATGCCAAAGAGATATTGCCTCCATAACTTCAACACAAAAACCATTGTCGCTAACATCAAATCATGAGTAGGGTAGTTCTTCTTATGCACCTTAAATTGTCGAGAAGCATAGGCTATGACTCTCCCTTTTTTCATCAACACACTACCTAGAACCACACCTGAAGCATCACAAAATACCACATATTCCACACTCTCGTCGGGTAGTGATGAGTCCTAGATTTGGACTCATTTGGGGCTTTGTTTATATAGATTTAGTGTCCTCAAATGCTTAATTTATGCCATAAACTGATGCTAAAGCCTTGATTTTGAGGTATGTGAATTTAGGATCAAAGCAAGACACTAACAGGCAAAAAGGAACAAAACAAGCTGAAGAAATGAAGAAGGGTGAGCCTAAGGATTGCCAAGAGCACTTGGTGTGTCACCAAGTGGCTAATCGCACCGCCTAAAGTTCCAGTGTGCCAAGCCCTGAAGGAAGAAACCAGGTCGGCGATGAAAAGGAGAAGTCAGTGAATCACCGAGTAGTTCCGCGATGCAAAGCAAGATCTCCCAAAGTTACAGAACTCAAGGATGCTGAATGCCAAGGCGAAAAGGCGATGGAAGAGTCAAAGGGCGGCTCACTGAGTGGTTCGGTGAGCCCGACTTACTTTGCCAAATGGCCCTTCTTGGCTTATTTTTGGCGACTATAAATTAGATTTTGAACATTTTATTTAGAGAGTTCCGATAGTTCTGAAGTTTTCAGAGAAGACTGAATTTGTTTTAGAGGACTTTTCTCTGTAGTTTTTCATAGTTTTGAAGAACTTTAGAGATTCAATTTGGAGATTTTGGAAGTGGGTTTCGAATATTCTACAAATTGAGCATTGTAATGACTAAATCTCTCTTACCCAGTTAATGGCTAATCGATTTGGTAATTGTTTTTACTCTTTTATGGCGTTTGGCAAAAACCCCAATTCTTGGGGTGTGATCATGTGATTATAAGTTGAGTTAGTTTATGGGTATTGTTAATTACTAGTTTAAATGATAGATTGAAGTGAGTTTAATCATTAATTGAGGATTAATTTATAAACTATAATTGCAAATGCAGTTCTAATTTTGTGTTCTTGGCTTGCGAGAGAGAGAGGTTCTAGAACTAAGATTATTGATTAATTATTTGTGGGTATTGGGTTTAGCTAGGTTTAGCTCGAGAGAGTGAATTCTAAACCCAATCCCACCATCTAGCTCGAAAGAGTGGGTGAATTAAGGTGTGGGCTATTCTTCATTGTTATGCTTGTTGATATTCGAAAGAAATCACCTAATTCGGGGTAGTTGTTCGAGAAAAAGCTATCTCCTTTATAGTCTAGCCTACTCACTGATATTTAGTTGTTTACTAGTAGTTTCAATTACCCATATATCGAAATTTGCCTATAATCTATCACATCCCGAAAATCCTTCTCCCTATTATTATTTTGGATTGTTTTTTGACTGCTTTGTAGTTGATAATTGCAAGCCAAAATCCCCCATCTGACATTCGTGTCACCCCTGGTAATTTGTTTAATGTCTTTTTTGATAATTTCTATTCCTATGGCTGATTAGACCACATTCGTACTTCTTAATCAAATTTAAAATACGTACCGCTCCCTTTGGGATTCAACCCCAACTCATTTGTTAGGTTTTATACTAATTTATGATCATTGACACTTAGAATTGAAAGAAATGTGCTTGAAACGTTAGATCAAAATGGCGTCGCTGCCGGGGAGCAGTGTTGTTTGAAATTCTTTTGATGAATTTGAATTGTGTTCTTTTTAGTCATAGTTGAATCTAATTATTTTATTGTTGGTTTTGTGTTGCTTGTGTTAAAACAGAGGAGATGAGCGTTAACGGAACTAATGGTAGCCAAGTGGGCCACCAAGATGATGTTGGGAACCTAAACGATGCCAATGAATCAAACATCAATGACCCACTCCAAATGGGTAGTGTTGGTGCAATTCGTTTACCTCCGGCCGAAGGAAACACTGTTTTTCACATCACAAGCACCATGTTTCAGCTCCTACAACTGAAGGGTTTATTTGGGGGCTGTCTCATGAGGATCCCCATGAGCATATTAGAAATTTTGTTGATGTTTGTGGACCATTGTCATTTAAGAACATATCGCAAGAATCGTTCCATCTGAGGTTGTTCCCATTTTCTCTGATGGGTGAGGCAAGCAAGTGGTCTGAGTTTCCAAGAGACTCCATCACTTCTTGGATGGAGCTGATCAGAATGTTCCAAGTGTGTTTCTTTCACCCTTCGAAGATGTTGACACTTAGGGATAGTATCCAAAGTTTCAAGCGCTTGGAGGGTGAGCCAATCCACGAGACGTGGCTAAGTTTAAGAAGTTGGTGCTGCAATGCCCAACTCATGGATAGCCCAACAACTTGTTGCTGCAATACTTCTATAGGAGCCTCGACTCGGTGAACAAAGGAGTTGCTGATCAACTCGTTCCCGGTGGTATAATGCAACAACCCTATGAAGTAGCTTCCCAACTCCTTGATTGCATGACCAAGATCAACAGGGCAAGGTACACTCGTCATGACCAAGTCTCTCCTCTCAACTTTAGAATGACAAAAGAGCAGATCGAGAAGGATTAAGAAAGAGACCAAAACATGGCAAAGATGATGACCCAGCTGGATATCTTGGCTAAAAATGTCATGGGTGTTGGTACGAAGAGTTTTAATGTTGTGGGTATTGGTGGAGTGAACCCCGATGAAGCCTAATTTCAAACGCTATATAATGAGAAAGTGAACTTCCTAGACAATCAAGGAAGAGGTTATTGTGCAAACTACCCAAGACTAGGTGGTCAGGGTTGGAATAGAGATGAGGGCTGGGAGACCGTGACAGAGATTGGTGTTATCGAAACACCACTTGGAAGGAAAGAGAGGGGGAGAAGGATATGTATGTTGCTCCCCATGAGCGTCAAAAGCCCAAAGATTCTGAGGGTGGCTGCACGGAAGACATGCTCTCACGCATTCTCAAAATGGTTGAAGGGTCCGATAAAGTGTTGAAGGAAATGAAGGAGGATGTATCAATTCTCAGCCAGACGATGACCTCTCACTCAGTCTCTATCAAGCTGCTAGTGATACTATGGCAAACCCAAAAAATGAAGCTAGATTTAGTACTTGCGTCGTTCCACGATGTTAACTAAGGCGCTTCTTGGGAGGCAACCCAAGTTTTTAATGTTTTAAGTTTAATTTTGGAATTACGGGTGTTGATTGTGCAAGTTAAAAAGTGAAGAGTTTTAAAAATAGGTGGTTTGGCGAGCCAAGAGTCCAGTTAGTGATTCACCGAAGAAGTCGGCGAGCCCAACTTGGACCGTCGTTAGACCCACAAAACGTGAAGTAGAAGTCTATAAAACTCGGCGGACCAATTGTTGAATCGGCGACTCGCTGAAGAGGTCGGCGAGCCTGATTTTGTCCGCCGTTTTGACCCTTAAATTGACTGGAGGTCCTGTAAAATTTGGTGAGGTAAGTTACCACTTGGTGCATTGCCGAGTGGTTCGGCATGGTCGACTAACACCGCCAAAAGGGTCGCAAACTGAAAGGTTTTAAAAGGCCAAACAGTTTAAAATTTCAAAATATTTCATATTCTCACATTTCTACCCCACAAACTCTTACCCGCACTTTAGATCTTCCATATTTTCCCATTTTTATTCCTTTTTGTGTTTGATCTCATGCTTGAATTTGGATTACTTTGCCGCCTAGCTTATCAAATTCTCAATTCAGCATTTAGGTTGGTTTTCTGAACCCCACACTTTCGATTAAGTGTTGAACTCAAATGCTTTTGGTAAATATGTGTTATTGTGTGTTGGGTAATTGTTGAAATCATGTTTTATGTGTTAAATTGCCTATTTTGTGTTTTGAACTTGTGCCTAAATGCTTAAAATGATGAATCCCTGTGTTTTATACGTTAAAACTGATTCTAAATTGTTGGGTTGTGGTTAATTTATATTGGGTTTAGTGAGGTAAAGTCTGAGTAACCTCGAATTCAAACAAATGACATAATTTGCCCAATGATGGAGCATTTGACGTCATTCTTAAAGGCAAAAGTCATCAAATGGCCAATTTTGAATTGAGTGTTGTTTGTGTTTGATTTTGATTTCATGGGCTGCGGGCTTGATTTTGGGAAACGGGATTGAAATTTGGCACGTTGGGTAGTTTGGCAAGTTGTGTCGAGCTAGCCGAACAATTCAGTTGTTCGCCAACATCCCCCTTGATCGCCCTTAATTTCTTGATTTGGTTTGGTTGAGTCTGTAACTTTCGGCGGGAAGCCTGAGCTCACCGAGTTCACTGACTCACCGAAAGATTCCTTTGATCACCTTTTCTACGTTCCTAACCCCTAATACACATTGTAATATTCAGCATGCTAGTCTAGTCTCGCCAAAAGGCCCTGAACATCGCCGACATGTCTTATTTCTGGAAATTTTTCAAGCTAGTCCTTTCGGCAAGCCCAATCTGGCTCACCTAAGAGACTCGGCGACTAGTTCAACAAGTTTTTTTGCAACTTAATGTCTGCAACATTATTGAATGATTTCTAACAATTCTCGATGTGTTTTGCAGATATGGCTAGACCCAAAGTACCAGGACGAGACATGTCACCCCACCAACGAGCAAAAGGGATCATCATAAATGAGGGTGTTGTTGCATCTAAAGCAAAGGCAGCCAAACTTCCTACCACGAGTGGGAAAGGCAAAGTAAAGGGCAAGGCGCCCACAGCTGAGCTTGAGGATGACCAGCTGCTATTGGCCTGGAGAGCTTAAATGCGCTCCAAGAGGATGCATGATCCATCTAGGATCCAGGTGCCTCAGACCACTCCTTCTCCAGTTCCACATCAGACTGTGGTCCCAGCACCACTTTTACAGGGTCCTCCTCCCCGGTCTCTCAACAGACTAAAGGTCGAGGGACTAAGAACTATCAT
This sequence comes from Solanum tacnaense, assembly GCA_029582525.1. NCBI lineage: Eukaryota > Viridiplantae > Streptophyta > Magnoliopsida > Solanales > Solanaceae > Solanum > Solanum tacnaense. Next base: position 13,379 of record JAJOOD010024919.1, read on the forward strand.
TGAGGAGAAGAGATTGTCCATAGATGGTGTGGTGAACAGATATCCAGAAATATGGTGTACCCTAAAGTCCCACAAGTTTGAAATCTTTACTAAACCTCGGGACCCTTACATTCCTAATTGGGTTCAAGAGTTCTGATCTTAGGCAAATTTATATGCCTAAGTTGGCAATATTTGCCCATGAATTGATGAGATTGAAGAATGATCTTTAGTTATTAGCTTGATTTTTGGTGTAACTTATGATGATTGTGCACCGACACACGTGATTGGTTCTTTCAGGAACTCTTGAAGAAAATGGAGTTGGAACAAAGAAACAAGGAGCAAAAACGAGCAAACAAATGACTAAGGCAAAAGGCATTGTGACTGGCGTACTGCTAGGCGCGCCGCGCCAGTGCCTAAAGTTCAAAAGAGGATTTGAGACATACTGCTAGGCACATCGCGCCAATGCCAAAGTTCAGAGCACTTCTTCAGCAGCGCGCCACGCCATAATGAGGAATTCTGAGGTGAGTTGGAGGCGCGATAAGAGGCGCGAAGCCCCACCCTTCTGCCGATTTTTCCAACTTAAAAATCATTAAATAGGATTCCTAATTGTAGTAGGATTTGTCTCCAACTTTTCCTACTCTTATAAATAGACCCTTAGGGCTCCATAGTTGGGGTTCGACTTTTATTGGGTGTGCAAGAGCAAGTATCCACGTTTGTAACAGGTTTTGATCTTCTAACTCTTCTATTTTCCAGAAATCACATGAACAACTGTATTTTGTGGTTTTGTAATAGCATGAGCGGCTAAAGGCTTTAGTTCTGGGGCTGTAACTACGGATTGAATGTTAATTATTTAAGGTTTTTGAATAAATTCTCGGTTGTCATTATAAGTTACTTCTATATTCTTATTTTAGTATTTTATGCTTGATCACCATAAGATAAATATATTGTCTAATCTTAAAATTGGGAGAGAAGAGGCTAGATAGACCAGAGAATATAGAGTGCTCGGTCGACCCATTAGATTGAGGTGATTAGTGTTCAGGAGTAACGCCCGGACGAATACCTTGCTTGGTTACAAAATATGATGAAATATAAATGCTTGACAGTTAGTCTATTTAGCTCCGCTCAACGATGTAGTTGGATAGCTAACTGGAGTAGGCAACGAGAGGTGTATAGCCCGACTCATATAATTAACCCTATAAATCGGTAACTTGACAACTGAAATTAGTTCTAAACCGAGAATATGATACATGATATTTGTTATATGATGCAGCCCTGGAATTGTCTTTTACTTGCTTGATACATCATATTAAAGTCGTTCACAATTGGTTACTTTAATTTAGTGTATAATTAGCAGTAGTTAACAATCATCACAATATCTCAAACGGTTACTTTTAATTTTTTTATTTATGGAATTAAGTGTTATATATAAATTGATCATAAGTCCCTTGGGAACGATAACTCGTTTCTTTAAGAATCTATATTACTTGTGCAACCACGTACACTTGCATGTATATTGGGGAGCAACAAGTTTTTTGCGCCGCTGCCGATGACTTAGAAATTGATTTATATTCGATATTCTTAAGTCTACAATTAAAATATTCAGGTATTAATTACTTGATCTTAGCTTGTTTATTGCAGGCATTTGATTTTCAGGTCTGGCTCAGAAAGGAGAACTTGTCGAACCTTACAACGAACCCGAAAGAGTTTTATGCCAGCGCAGAAAAATGATTCAAGGACGTCCAGGAGAATTGGGGTTAGGTCTTTGGGGGAAATGATGAGAATAACCAAGACAACGTGAATAACCTAGAGAATCTGAACAATCAAGAGAAGTTGAATAACTAAGAAGTACCCCCCGTAGTACCTGCAAGGCCCGTATGTGATGTGGCAGTCCCAGTCACAACCAATTTGGCATCTAGTATTAGGAAACCTCCACCGGGGGGTAGATTTGAACTAAAGCATGGCATGGTATAACTCCTCCATTCTAATGGGCAATTCACGAGTCTCCCCAATGAGGATCATCAAATCCACCTTAGGAACTTTATAGATACTACGGATACATACATCCCAACTGGAGTCTCATCGGACTATGAAAGGCTGACATTGTTCTCATACTCATTGTTAGGAGCCGCAAGGCGTTGGTTAGATTCTGAGCCACCAAACTCCATCACTACCTGGGATTATCTAGCAAAGAAGTTCTTGAGTTGATTCTTACCATCCAAGAAAACCGCTAAGCTGAGGAGTGAGATATTAAGCTTTACTCTAAATCAAGGGGAGGACATGTACCAAGCATGGGCTCATTTCAAACAGATGTTGAATGCTTTCCCGCACCACATGCAAACTAATGAGGTACTTGCTCACACTTTCTTTGAGGGTTTAGATTATAATGCTCGTGTGCTTCTTAATAGTGCAGCAGGTGGACAGGCCCTAGCTAAAATATGTGAAGAGTTGTTCGACTTACTCGAAGACTCTCCAAAGGGAACTCAGGTATTAAGGGGGAAATGCCTAGAACCACAACCCAAAGGGCCGCAGGAATTTTAGATGTAGATCACGCCACCGCCATAAATGCCAAATTAGATGCGATGCAACACAATATAGCCATGCATTTCAAAAAGATGTCCTTAAATCAAGCACCGGTTAACATGGTACAATAGGCATCAAATTGGTGTGGGGTATGTGGCAATGGAACTCATGAAGCTGAGCAATGTGAGGGAACTCAGATTCCGTAAACTATGTGGATAATGCGCAAAGGGGTGGAGTTCAGCAAAATTATGGTAACACTTACAACCCTAGTTGGAGGAACCATCCTAACTTCTCATGGGGTGGGAACCAAGGCCAAAATCATGCGCAAGGGGAAAACGAATATCGTTCTCAAGGGGCTGGGCAACAATACTAAAATCGTAAACAAGGCGCAAATCCTAGTACACCAAAAGGGGGGATGACCAATGAAGAGCTACTCCAAAAGCTCATGACTGAAATAGGGACCAAAATAAATGCTAGAATAGATAAGCATGATGAGAACATCAAAAACATCCAAATGTCCCAAATGTGTTTAGAGAAACAAGTTGCGCAGGTAGCTAATTCTCTGAAATTGTGTCCCCAAGGTGGGCTGCCCGGTGATACTGAACCCAACGTAAAGCAATTTCATGCGGTAAGTACTAGAAGTGGGTTACAATTAGAGGAACTATCTCCAACGAAGAGAGATACTGAGGCAAGTACCAAAGAAAATAAAGTGGAACAGGTAGTAAAAAGCTCCAATGTTGAGGTACCCATTCCTCAAAAGAAATTACCACCTCCGTTTCCATAAAGGCTCAAAAAGCAGAATGAAGATGAAAGCTTCCGTAAGTTTCTCTCTCTCCTTAAACAGGTTCACATTAATTTGCCTTTGGTTGACATTTTGTAGGATATCCCAAATTATGCTAAATACGTGAAGGACATTGTGGCTAGCAAGAGGAGGCTCACGGAGTATGAAACTGTAGCACTTACTGAGGAGTGCAGCTCTAGGATCCAAAACAGACTGCCCAAAAAGTTAAAAGATTCGGGTAGTTATACTGTGTAGATTACAATTGGGCAAAGTGTTCATGCCCGCGGGTTATGTGATTTAGGGGCAAGTATAAATCTGATGCCCTTATCATTGTATCTAAAGCTTGGGTTGGGTAGTCCAAAATGAACCACTGTTATTCTCCAACTCGCTGATAGATCCATTACTAGGCTTGAGGGGGTGGTAGAAGATGTGTTAGTTCAAGTAGGTTCATTGATTTTTCCTGTAGATTTTGTGGTCTTAGATTTTGAACCTGATTCTGAGGTTCCTTTCATTTTGGGATGTCCGTTCTTGGCCATGGGTAGGACATTGATTGATGTAGCATCTGGTCAACTAACTATGAGGGCAAATGATAAGGTTGAGGTATTCAATGTTTACTTTATGAGGTGATAATGTGAGCATGCTTACTTGAGTTTTGGAGAAGGTTGCATGATGTGCTTTAATGAGAAAATTGCATATTGTGTCCTTTGATGTTATGATGAGCATGAGATGATTTGGAGAAGGAAGTACCTCCAATGAA